>JAFEMH010003973.1:0-235121 GCA_022495995.1 Adenophora triphylla var. japonica
CTATGATTTATTCAATTTCCATTCAACTTCTTGTAAGTATACACTACTTGATGTAACCAAATCAGATTTTTGGGATATAAAGGATAACTTCTTTAGCTATGAAACCATAACATTCAGAAAGTACCCAGAAAAACACCCAATTTAGATTAATGTATCATCTAATGCCCAATTTAATATGATTAAGTTATGACCATCACAAACTGGGATAACTTTACAATTTCAGGACGAGTCGTCCTCTACACAAGCGAGAATTACTCCCCCCACAAGGGGACGAATGATAGAGCTCTAGCTGGACCATTGGGGTAATGAGTTGTTCCATATGGGACGAGTCGTCCCGTTGCCGTTCGGGTTTGATCATTTCTGGCTTAATTTCATTATATTTTGGGGTATCTCTTTCACCCAAACTAATATTAGATTATTTGAACTTTAGTATGACACTTTTCAACCTTTTTTTACCCATTCTAGGTTTGAAAAAACATATTCCCAAATTGAATTTCAACCTACAACCAACCCATTTCACATAGTTTGAACCAAGTAAAATTGTTCCCAAAATACTATATGACACCTATTTACTAACCCTTCCACTTCAACCAAACCTTCATACTTACAACTTCCACGCATAAACCATATAAAACCCATTTCCATTCATCCAAAACCAAAACTCATCTCACCCATTTCCAAAACCAAATAAAATACCCAAAATTAACAACCAATAATTATATATCATCAATTTCATCATAAAACTTCAATATGATCAAATATAGAAGGAAAACATAATAACTTACTCAAAAATAGGTCGAAAATGAAAATGATAAATTGACCAGAACTCTAAATGTTCTCCTCGCCTACGACTGCTTTGCTGGTAGACGGAATTCAAAACGGATTACGCAACGGCTGATTTTTAGGAATTTTTGAAAGATATAAATGTGAGAAGGTATTTTTAAGACGGAAGAAATGGCTTTCTCTACCTAGGGCTTCTCATGCTGGACTGGAAGGAGAAGGAAGGTGAGGATATTTATAAAAACAACTTTTCACTTAAGCCCTCCAAGATTGAATTATTACAACTAGATCCCCTAAAGATCCCACATTGACACTTAAGCCCTCAATACAAGTTATACATTATTACTTAAATGTCAACAATTAAAATATCAACTACCTCACTCCTAATTATTCCATTTAGACACTAAATAACTAAATTCCTAATTCATTAACATATAACTAACATATCACATTAGTTATTAAAAGTCATAACTAACATATAAATAGCATAAATATTATAAAATGCCTAAATGAAATGCAACGTGCCCCCACTTCTACCGGGTTTTATATCGTGCTTAAAATAGTGCCTAGGATTAGAGCTCGTGACACTTCTGGCATGTAAATGGAGCAACTTGGGTAGCAAGGCAAACGTGGCCAAAGCGCAACTGAGAAACCCTCGCCTCGCCGAAAGACAAGCTCTAAGTGGTGTGCTTATCACGAGGCATCTTTGGCCACACAACCGATAATTGCATTGCGCCTTTGAGGGAAAGAGATTAGACATCCGCTTTCAAAAGGGATTTCTTAAAGATTTGCTTAGTAAGAAGAAAGGGACGTGCTTTGAGACGAAAGAAGCAAGCAGATGAAGCTCCACCTTCGGGCAAACCCCCGGCAACCAAGGGTGGTCAATTTTATCAACGACAGGCGGTTTCTGACATCTCAAGCGGTACTACTTACTCTGCGGCAAAGCGTCAAGCTAAAGACTCTAAGGAAGATAAGTCGGAACTACCGACTAGACGTCCAGACAAGTCCCCGTGCCAACCGGTTGTTTTTTATGAGGACGATAAGGAGAATATCTTGGATCCACATCACGACGGGCTGGTTGTTACTTTGCAAATTGCCAACTGTAAGGTGAAGCGTATCTTAATTGACAATGAAAGTTCAGTCAACCTGATAATGAAGAGCACCTTAGAAGAAATGATGATCCCCCTGACTGAAGTCGTGAAAAATTCGTCCGTTCTAGTAGGATTTAGTGGGGAAACCAAGCAAACGATTAGTAATACTCAATTTCTCAAATGCTTGAATTTAAAGATGAATTTGTTATCGAATACCTTGATAAAAATGAGAAATCAATTTCTCATATATTTAATTTAAAGATGAGTGTTTTGCCATGTGCCCTTTATAGAAATGAGAAATCGATTTTTCATATGTTTACACTAAAAATCAAATTTTCTCATTGATAGCATTTAACCTTAGAAATAAAATAGATAAATTAATTTCACAATACTTATGTGATTTCACTGTTGTATGATGTCATATACTTTTTCAACAGTTGAGAAATCAATTTTCCTATTGTTTAAAGCTAAATATTTAGTTAAAAAATGCATTATCACATAACTAAGAAATAACGTAGATAATTTGATTTCACGGTTGCATGAAGTCATTTGCCCAACAGTTGAAAAACCAATTTTTAGTTGTTTAAAGCTAAATATTTAGTTAATAAATATATTGTCATATACCGTTTAAAAAATATAGAACCCAATTTATCACTTATTTTTTTCCTTGTGAATAATTGAGAAATACTCTCTACGTCCCTTTTGAAGGTTCATTTATTACCCAAATGAATGTCTCATTTAAAGGTTCACATTTGCTGAAACGATCAAAGCTTATTATTATTATATTAAACGTACTTCGCTTGTTACATTCGTACACCTAAATTGTGGGCCCCACTTTTAAATCTCACTCACTAAATTTTCACCCGCAACACCAATGTGGACGCCATTGACGATCATCTCCAAAACTTCACTTCTCTACTAATCAATAAACTCTCCAATATCCTCCACACTCACCTCCTGCTCGTTACACTTCCAAACCTGGTTCAACCATGCATGTTGGTCACCGAAATCTTCGAACAAACTATAATCACTTGAGTCTTATAAAACTCTGACTCTATTAGACGATTTAGGGTTTAGGACTAGAGGGAGCAGTAGATCTTCAAATTATTTGAAATTGATTTCATTTTTGTAGATTGAAATCTGAAGTGAAGCAGCTCAATCTGTCTCCTTCACCGATTTTGATTTTTTTCTAGGGAACACTTTGATTTCGTTAATCATTTGGAGATTGATTTGGCTCCGGTTAGGCCTTGCTTCAAGGAGCACCAGAAGATCTAGCAGGAGTGCTTCACTTTCGCCGATTCAGATCTTGATTTTTCTAACAATCTTTGTGTGTCATTTTCGTGCTCGTCGAATGGATAAGAAAGCAATGAGCATAGAGAGAGAAAGGGGTGCATGAGGAAAGGGTAAGGTTAGTTTTTTCATTTGGAATTATTATAAAGAAGGCCAGGATTCTACGGGGATTTTGATTTCAACACAGGGATCCTAAAATAATAAAATGTGTTGTTTTTATTGGTAAATTTCGCCATATATATCTCTGGGATATATCGATAAAAACCCCTTTAGTAAATTGAGTTTATGCAGTGGAAATAAATAATTAAATAAAGCAATGAAATTGAAAGACATAGTGAGTGTGTGTGTGTGTGTGTGTGTGAGTATTTGACAAACTTGAGATAATTAATTTAAAATGGTTCAGAGATTAATCTTTCTTCTACGTACATCCCCAAGTGAGATCAATGCACTATAATCTTGTTTTCAAAAAATACATAGATTGACAAGGCAAGTTCTCTAAACTTCCTCTTCTTAATTTGTTTGATTGTACGTAATAAGTGAAAATTATGTATTAAAATGTAATTTAGAAAAGTTAAAATGGAAAACAAAATAAATTCAAAACAAATTTATTAAAAATTGTGGATATTCTTTACTGTTGTGAAAATAGACTCTCCCTATACACAAAGCGTATACTCCCTCCGTCATGTACATTTTCTGATTTGATGTGGTTGTTCGTTGCCGATGTGGTTATTTGTCGGTGGTGGCGTGCATTCGAGGGTGGGACGGTTGTAAGGTTGTGCCACAAGTAAGGTGGCATTTGAGGGTAGGGCGGCAGTGAGGTGGTAGTTATGAAGGATAGAGTTTTAGCTATGGGTTTTGCCAAGGGAATTTCGAAGGAGGTGAAAGGGTTTCGACAGTAAGTTTGCCGAGGGTGTTTGGAGGGTTTTGGTGGTTGAAGGGAGTTTCAGCAGAATGGGTTTCGCCGAGGTGGGTAGTGCGGCTATAGGGTTTGCCGAGGTAGGTAGTTTAGGCGGGACAAGTTTGGAGAAGAAAAATAAAGAAAGGTGTTAGGACCTAACTTTGATCAATGTCTTAGTTAGTTGGTTTTGATAAAGGAATATATATATAGAACAGGGTTTATATCAAAAGATGTTATCTGTCATAATTCTTCACTTTGACAGCTATGAGTCTGACAGCTATGATTCTTTCTTATACAATGTTTACAATCAAACAAAAACATGAATCATAGTCACTCTCTAAGTCATCAAGATCATCAAGTGCATCTCAGTCCTTATTAGAGATCCTCTCTGATAGCTAAGCATTGTCATGATCTGACAGCTATGACTTCAGTCCTCAGACAGCCATCTCCCTGCCTCACACCATGTTACCACAAACTCAACCATGGTAGATCCTGCATCTTCACAGCTATCAAGTCCATCAATGAAGACCAATGAAGACCAATGAAGACCAATGAAGACCACTGAAGACCTTCTAGAAGCTCTCAGTTCAAGCTCACAGCTCAAGACAGCTCATGAAGACCTGCATGTGGACAAGTGGGACAAAGACCAGTCAAAGCTCATTAATGTAGCTGCAACAGTCATATTCCAACGGCTACATTGAAGGGTATAAATAGAGGATCTCTTCCTCTAACAAAATTACTGAAAAATACTCATTTTCCCAGTCAAAAACCCTTTCCAAACACCCACACACACCTTCTGTAATCCACACACACACACACCAATCCTTACCTTTAAAACCCTGTTCCAAAACCAAAACCCTCACCCCTAAACCTCTTCACCAACAAAAACAACCCCAGTGTGTTAATTCACAAACCCCAACCACCTAAGACTGTACTTTAGGTGTAGAATAAGATTGTAATCACTCAAGACTGTACTTTGAGTGTATTAGTTATTTTGTAAAATCTTGAGACTGTACTTCAAGTTGTAAAAGCACTTAAGACTGTACTTTAAGTGTATCCCTAGTTGACTGTACTAATTAGGAAGAGGAAGTTCAAGGAACTTGCCTAAATCAATCATTTGTAATTTTTGTTGATTAAAGATTATAATAAAATTGATCTCACTTGTCAAGTTTGACAGTGAGGGTGGATGTAGGAGGAGTGAACTCTGAACCACTTTAAATTCTCTGTGTTATTACATTTTTGCAATCACATTCACACACTTGCATTTTCTCCTTGTGTTTGTTGTCATTCCATTATTTCAAATCACTTTTATTCCGCTGCACAAATTAAATCATCATCTGACAGCTAAGCTAATACCATAGCTGTCTGATCATCTACATACCAAGCAAGGGCCTTTCAATTGGTATCAAAGCTTGTCTTCACACTTAAAAGTCTAACAACTTGTGAAGGATTCTCTTCAAATCCACCATGCCTCAACCAAGAAGAAATAATGAGAAAGACATCCCACACATTGATGACTGTGGATCCTTTGAGATCTATGCATCAAAGATAAAAACTTATCTTGATGCAAACAGCATTTGGAACTGGTATGTTCTAGAAAATGAAGTGTCATACCCAACTCAGGTCTGTACTGATGGAGGACCAAGTAGAATCAAATCCCCAGAAACTTGGTCTGAAGCTGAAAAGCAATTGGTAAGTGCAAACTTGAAAGTCAAGAACATTCTTCAAAAGAGTGTAAATGACTCTCTAGCCCAAGAAATTGCTAAGGAACCAAATGCCAGAACTGCATGGGCTCTTATTCAAACCAAGTTCACTAAACACTCCAGTGTTAGGACACAAAACCTGTACAACTTGCTTAGGCAATTAGACAATTTCAAGTTCTACCCTGGAGAAAAGGTGAGTGCTGCTCAGCCAAGGTTTGAGAACCTTGTTAGATCAATTACTGATCATGGAAAAACATTTGAACAACAAGATCTCTGCCTCAAGATTTACTCAAATCTCCCTCAAGAATATGAGAAGGTAGCATTACCTATTAGAGAAGGATCTGAATGGAGCACCATGACAGTTGAGCAATATTTTGGAAAGCTTGAAGCTTATGAACTGGAAGGTATGATAAAAATTCCATCAGTCCCCTCCATTTCACAAACCTTAGCTTTAACTGCACAAGAACCTGTCAACAAGCCAATCACTCACCATGACATTGAGACCATTGTCAACAATGCTCTTCAAAAGATAAACATCAGCTCCAAATCTGCCAGGCAAACAGATCTCCCAAGAAGACATTCCAAGCCTCATTTCCATGGCTGTCAGAAATGCCATGAAATTTCAAAAGAAGTCTTTTGACAAGAAATTCAATCCCTCCACCTCTAATGCCCAACAAGACAGCTACAAGAAGACAATTGATTGCTTCAATTGTGGAAAGCAAGGACATTACTCATCTGATTGCCCTGAACCAAGGAAACCTAGGGACAATCAGACAGCTAAGAAGATGACATACTCAAAAGAGATCATTCACAGCTCTAAGTGCAACTGCTACAATTGCTCCAAAAATAAACATGATAAAAACAAAGAGCAAGTCATGATTGCTGACTCATCAAAATTCAGTGATGAAGAGTATATGTCAAGTGATGACTCTGAAATTGAAGGAGAAGAAGCCATGATATGCCTTATGGCTGAAGATGATGAAGAATCTGACAATGAGGAAGAGATGGAAGCACTTGCTGCTGCTGATGAACTAAAAGAGGTACATGATTTTAACTCTTTAAATATTGATGGTTTTAAACAATTAGTTTGCACTCTGTTAATTCAAACCAAAAAACAAAAAACTAGCTTTGCTTCATTGGTCAATGAGAATCTTTCCCAATCCTCAACCATTGACAACCTCACAAAAACCATTTCTGAGCTTGAAAAAGCATGCCAAGGGCTAAGAGATCAATGCATCATGCTTGAAAAACAAAACATGGATCGCAGCCTGAGACATCTAATAATCATGAAAATTGTCAAAAACTCACAATCTTGAAAAAGAAAATGATGCTCTTAAAAAGAAAATAGATTCATGGAATATGTCAAGCAAAGCATTATCTCTTTTCACCTACACCCAAAGGCGTCCAAGTGACAAAACAGGGATTGGAGCTGATGATCCTACACAAAAAGTGTACACTCCTCCCACTGGTGAAAGGGCCATTGAAAAAATGGTTCTAGAAAACCTGAGCTCTGGCAGCTATCAAACTCAAACCTATCCCATTCAAACCAAAGGAAAAGAAAAGGAAATCTTGGGTGGCCCTAGTCAATCAAAGGAAGGACCAAATAAAGTTCAAGGAAGCAAGCTTATTTGGGTTCAAAAAGGAGCCAATATAAAGGAAGAAGTCAAGTTGCAAAAAGGTGCTAAGTCACCAAGCCCCGCCAGCACCCAAGGGTTGAGACAGCCAAGGCATGACGCATGCCCAAGGCATGACAGCCAAGGCATGACAGACAGCCAAATTCCTCCAAACAACAAAGAACCCCAAGGCAACAAAGATTCTACAACAAGCATAAATACACCAAAAAACAAAAACCTCAATGGCAGTATTCAAATGGAAGAAGCCATGCTCATCAAAATGACTCTCCAAGGTCATCCCATTCAAACAATTTTCAGTTTCAACCCCAATACAGCAACCCAAACCACTACTTCAATCCTTCCCAATCCACTGTTCTTACACCTTACATGATGCAAATCATGTCATATTACCATACCCTAAACCAGTTCTTCAATAAGGGATCAATGAACAATGTTAGGGCTCCAAAGAAAAACTAATCCTTTGGACCCAAAAAGAATAAAAAGGGTACCATAAATCTTATTTTCTGTTTTGCAGGTATCCAGGAAAGGTCTCTGGTACTTAGATAGTGGTTGTAGTAGACATATGACCTTCAATAAAGATTGGTTGCAACAATATTCCCCTAAAAATGGTCCAAATGTAACCTTTGGTGACAATTCCCAAGCTAAGGTCAAAGGATCAGGAAATCTTGTTACAAAAGATATCATTTTTACAAATGTATCCTATGTGGAAGGTCTCAAACACAATTTGATCAGCATTAGTCAAATCTGTGACAAGGGATATCATGTTGTTTGTACCAAAGACAAATGCACTGTTAAAGATAAAAACAATAAAGTCATCCTAACTGGATCAAGAAAAGGAAATCTCTACTGCTTGAGCTTAGAGATTGTGGAATCTTCAACTGCTCACTGCCTTCTGTCTTTCAATCAATCTGATATGTCATGGCTATGGCACAAGAGATTGGCTCACCTCAATCACAAAACCATTTCCAAGCTTGCAAATTCCAATCTTGTCAGAGGACTACCAAAGATCCCATTCAAAAAGGATAAACTGTGCAAAGCATGCCAATGTGGGAAGCAAAAGAAATCCTCATTCAAACCCAAGATCAAGTTGGACACCTCAAGACCTATTGAACTGCTTCATATGGATCTTTTTGGACCCATAAGAACTAGATCTTTAGGAGGAAAAAGATACTCCCTAGTTGTTGTTGATGATTTCACAAGATTCACTTGGATCATTCTTCTTGAATCCAAAAGTGACACCCTTAGCTGTCTGATAAAGCTATTCAACAAAATTCAAAATCAAAAAGGGACATCCATCATCAAGATCAGATCTGACCATGGAAAGGAATTTGAGAACACTGGAGTAGAAGAATATTGTGATTCAAAAGGCATAGATCACAATTTTTCAGCCCCAAGAACTCCACAGCAAAATGGTGTTGCAGAAAGGAAAAACAGAACAATCTGTGAGGCAGCAAGAACAATGCTGTCAGAACATAATCTCCCAAAATACTTTTGGGGTGAAGCTGTTACCACTGCTGTGTATGTTCAAAACAAAACCCTGATCAACAAATTTCACAAGAAGACTCCATATGAATTATGGAACAACAAAGTCCCTACCATTTCCTACTTTCACAGCTTTGGAAGTAGATGCTTCATCCACAACAATGGCAAGAACAATTTGGACAAATTTGACTCCAAAAGTGATGAAGGAATTTTTCTTGGATACTCTAACACAAGCAAAGCTTATAGAGTGTACAACAAAAGAAGACTTGTTGTGGAAGAATCTATTCATGTTGACTTTGATGAAAACAATGATCAAAGTATAACTGAATTATGTGATTTTGATGAAGGATTGGGAAATCTTGATAATCTCCCTGAATCATCCCCCATTCTTGATTCAACTATTCTCAGTCATGAACAAGATTCATCAAACCTTCCATACATGGTTCCAAGAAATTCATCTGACAGCCATCCTATGCCAGACAGCCATCAACCATCCCACTCTCATCAACAACCAATCAAGCCAACAAAGTCAACAGAAATCTCTCCCACCTTCAATCCAATGGATGAGGAAGAAAATATTCAAATAAATAGTCATCCCTTGACTGATCTTCCTCAAAATCCTCACTTAGCTGACAGCCAACCCTTAGCTGACAGCCATCCCAATTCCTCATCCAATCTATCTTCTAACCTCCTTCCATCTTCATCCAATAATCCTCCTTCACCTCTCAAAACCAATGATGAAACCACAATTACCCATATCATTCCACCCAATAAAGATCTTTACATCAGCCTTCAGATTGATAAAACCCCAGTTCCAGACAACATCCCCTTTCTCATGAGTGCTTTCATATCCCAAGTGGAACCAAAGAAGATAAATGAAGCACTCCAAGATGCTGACTGGATTGAAGCCATGGAAGAAGAACTGGAGCAGTTTGAAAGAAACAAAGTATGGCAACTTGTTCCTAAACCAAGAAATCAAACTGTGATTGGAACAAGATGGGTCTTTAGAAACAAGATGAATGAAGAAGGTATTGTAATAAGAAACAAGGCCAGACTGGTTGCTCAAGGTTATAGACAAGAAGAAGGCATTGACTATGATGAGACCTTTGCACCTGTTGCAAGACTTGAGGCTATAAGGCTATTTCTTGCCTATGCTTCATTCAAGAAAATGAAAGTTTTTCAGATGGATGTCAAGAGTGCATTTCTAAATGGAGTTCTAAATGAAAAAGTGTTTGTATCTCAACCCCCTGGTTTTGAGCATCCAAAATTCCCTGATCATGTATTCAAACTGAACAAAGCTTTGTATGGGCTTAAACAAGCACCTAGAGCTTGGTATGACACCCTATCTAGATATCTTCTTGGAAAAGGATTCACCAAAGGACATATTGATAACACCTTGTTTATCAAAAAATATGGAGATGATCAGTTGCTCATCCAAGTCTATGTTGATGACATAATCTTTGGCTCATCAAATGAAAACTTGTGCACTGAATTTGGAGATATCATGAAGGATCAGTTTGAGATGAGCATGATTGGTGAGCTCACATTCTTCCTAGGCCTTCAAGTCAAGCAAATGAAGGAAGGAATCTTCATCAACCAAGCCAAATACTCAAGGGAAATGATCAAAAAGTTTGACATGCAAACTGCATCCCCTGCTAAAACTCCCTTGTCAACCACAACCAAGCTTCATGCTGATCAAGATGGACAAAGTGTAAATCCAACACTTTACAGAAGCTACATAGGATCTCTCCTATATCTGACAGCTTCAAGACCAGACATAATGTTTAGTGTATGTCTATGTGCTAGGTTTCAAGCCAATCCCAAAGAATCTCATCTCTCAGCTGTCAAGAGAATTTTGAGATATATCAAAGGAACCCCTGATTTTGGCCTATGGTATCCCACTGAATCCCCATTCTCTCTAGTTGGATTCACTGACTCTGACTATGCAGGGTGCAATCTAGATAGAAAATCCACTAGTGGTGGATGCCAGTTTATTGGATCAAGGATTATCTCATGGTCAAGCAAAAAGCAAACCTCAGTTGCAACCTCAACTGCTGAGGCTGAGTACATTGCTGCAGGCTTGTGTTGTTCACAAATTCTCTACCTTAAAAGTCAACTTCAAGACTTTGGAATTGAATTATCAAACATTCCCATCTTCTGTGACAACTCAAGTACCATTGCTATGACAGAAAATCCTGTCCAACATTCAAAAACCAAGCACATTGAAGTCAGGCATCATTTCATCAGAGATCATGTTGAAAAAGGGAATATCAACCTTGCAAAAGTTTGCACTGAGAACAATGTCTCTGATATTCTCACAAAAGCCATGGATGAAAAAAGATTTGAACTATTGAGAGCCATGCTTGGGATGATTAATATGCCAAAATAAAAGGGGTGTTCTTTTCAAATAAAAGAGGATTACAAACAGAGTAATGCTATCACAATGTTGCCTGATAGCTATTACATCTTACACATTCCTAACAAGCCATCCACTGACAGCTATCATTCCAAAAGCCTTGAAAACCAAAAACAACAAAAACTTACAACAAAAACATTCAAACAACCCATCAAATTCTTCTCTCCCATCTCAACTTACCCAACAAAAACTTCTTCCAAACCAAACAAATCTCAGAACCACTCTCTTCTCTTCAATCCTTCTCCTTTGCTGTCAGACATTCTTTGGAAATGTCACAGTCTCCCCAGACCCTCCACCAGCACTCATTCCTTCAATTCTAGCCTCCTGAGTTGTTTGCAAAGTTTGTTGGTACCTCTGCAACCACACTGGATGCCTCTCCAAGAAAGGATCAATGGAAGTGACTGAATATTGGAGAGAAGGACTTGCTCTTCTAGGCCACCACTCTTCAACTGGATCATATGGCTGAAGCAATCCCTCCATTGGAGTAACAAAGCTAAATTCTCCTGAAAAAGAACCATTCCCTGTGATTGCAAATGGTTGACCAATAGTTGACTCCACCCTCTCCACAGTAGGTGCTCTTGCAGGACTGAAGCAACCTACAACCTGGTTGAACAGGTATGAGATGGTTGAAGAAGGAGATATATGCACTCCTGCAAAGTTATCTCCTCTACCTTCCAACAAACCAACTCCTGGAGAAAGAGAATCCCTGCTCACAGGTGTATAAAGCTTATCTTGCTCAACCTTCTTTCTGACAGCTAAGCTTCTCTCCTTAGCTGTCTGAGCTCTGTCTTGCTTCACCAACTCCCCCAGTGTGTATACCCTCTCTACCTTACTCCTTCCCTTACTTGACTCTCCTGGATCAACTTTGATTGTCTTCCCAAACAGCCTTATTCCTTCTCCCTCCTTGCTGTCAATCTTTTCCCTGACAGCTACCTCCTTCATTTCTACATCTTCATCAACCCTCACTCTCTTTTTCTTTCCCTTATCTTTCACTCTCTCTGAACTTTCAACAATGTTGAAAGCCTCTCTATCTATCTCCATCTCATCACTCATCAAATTATCCTCACCATTTTTTCCAAAGACCAGTTGCTTAGCTGTCTGAGCCATAACCTTTGGATTAAACTTTGAAGAAAATCTTCCCATATTTGTTTGTAAATCAATCTGAGTAATTTTCTTCTGAAGTTTTCATTGTTTTATAGGCAAATTTTCACCTAGCTATCTCAGACAGCAATCATCATTCAAACTAGCTTAACTGTCAGAGATTTCTTTCAACAGCTAGGTTAAAGCATACTTTAAGTGATTTGATCGAGTTAATTGCTCACAATTGTCACTTCCTTCGCCGCCTCTTCCACTGTAAATCTCCTTGAAAAGGAGAATGTTCTTCTTGTGTTTTGTGGGAATAAATGTCTCAGCATGGGGAAGAGTAAAAACCACTGTTCATATGAACAGTTACTTAACTTTGTAACCCCCAATGCTCATTAAAGCCCACGTACCACTCATCATTTGTCTCTCTCTCTCTTTCGCAATCACCAAAATTCCTTTTCCTTAACCCTCAGTTTAAATTTTCTCTCTTTCCCTCTCCAATCTACCATCGTATTTCTCCAACCCTAATTCCTTTTCAAAGCATCAATGGCAGACCCTAAAGCAATGTACCCAGATGCTCATGGCTACTTCATCAAACCCAACTTCTATGACTCTGAAGTTGGAATCCTCATCAAAGAACTGCTTGAGGTAAATGAACTACTTGATTTTATGGGAGCTAAACCCCCAATTTATGAAGAACTCTGCAGAGAAATTTATTTGGTAGGAAGAAGAAACAATGAAGATAATTCAATAACTGCCACCATAGAAAATGTAGAGATAACTATCACTCAAGATTTGGTTAGTGAGGTCTATGGAATCCCAAATAAAGAAGATGCAGTGAAAAATATATGGGATAGAGGATCAGAAAGATTAAAGACTGTTTATGAAAAATTTCTTGGTCTTAAAGTAACTGACTTCAAAGCTGTTCAAGACAAAGCTATGGTGAAGAACAAAGATGATATCTTCAAGTCAACATTGATGGATGTGGTCAACAAAGCCATTGATGGCAAACAATCCTCATTTGACCAAATGGGATCAAATGAGTGGAAGCAGATGCTCAGCCTGATGACCAAGGATACAAATTGGTGCATTGTCCTTCTCCATAATTTCCAACTTGCTGTCTCATCCTCTACTCTCAAATTCAAGAAGCAAGGTGGAAGAATGAACAACTTCAGATTCATGAGTGGAATCCTTGAAGTCCTAATTCCAAAGCTCAAACCTGCTCTATCCAAGAAATGGCTGAAGACAGTAAAGCTGTCAGAGACAAGATGCTTCAATGAAAGAACCTTTTCATTGAAACAAAAGAAGGGGATTGTTATGAAGGCTGG
Source organism: Adenophora triphylla var. japonica (assembly GCA_022495995.1). Classification (NCBI taxonomy): domain Eukaryota; kingdom Viridiplantae; phylum Streptophyta; class Magnoliopsida; order Asterales; family Campanulaceae; genus Adenophora; species Adenophora triphylla. The sequence goes on from JAFEMH010003973.1 coordinate 13,706, forward strand.
GGATATGAGCCTTGAGAGTTTCAAAGAAGCCCAAGAGAAAATGCTTGAAGAAACAAGAATAAAGCTTAATCATTGGAAAGATTTGATAGCTTTGGCTACTAGTAGAAGGATGAAAAGAGGAGTAAAAACCAATGTTAAGAAGACTGGAGTGCTCAAGAAAACTGTGGTATCTCCTAGCAAAAAGGGCAAAAGCAAGGATGATCTGATAGCTGACAGTGAAGGAACCATCTCTGACAGCCATGCTAGGAATGCTGAAGAAAGAGGTGATGTTGATGGCCATGAGGTTGACACTATGAATCAAGATGATGCTGGTGATGCTCACATAGATTCTCAAGAGCTTCAGGCAGCCCTTGCCCTATCCAAAACCCTTCACAAAGGAAAGCAACATCAGACAGCTATCCCCTCCAGTCAGACAGCTACCAGATCAAAGGTACAATCTTCCTTAACCATTCCTTCTAGATCATTACCAAAGAAAAGAAAAATTGAAAAGAAAGCCCCCAAATCAAAGAAAACCAAAATATCTACCCCTTCCATTTCCCCAAAATCCACACCCAGCTCAGGACATCAATCAGCCATTGAAGCTATCCTCAATCTCAAAGAACCCTTAGATAAGCAACCTTTAAGGGGGAACACTGATGAGAATATCCCCTCTACTCAACCTCAACAGATAGCTAAAATAATGAGAGCAATTGAGGCTATTGAGTTGGATGGGAACCCAGATACTGAAAAGGCTGCTCTTTTTTATCTTAAGGACTTTCTGAGTGAGGAAGAATCTGTAGTGGCCCTAGATGAACTCAGGCTTAGGTTAATGCAGAAAAGAAGTGGACCAGGTGAGTCATCTAGAAACCCAAAGGTGACAGCTATGAATGTTGATAGCCATCCCTTCCCTTCCATTCCTGAGGCTGAACCTGTGAATGATCCTGCCCCAACTGTTGAAACTGAAAGGGGGAATCTTGATGATACTTCTAAGGTCATTCAAAAACTGAAGAAGGTTGGAGTTGAGATTAATCCCATTCTGGTCTCAAAAGGAGACTCAATTGTGAATGCTTGCAAAGGTCTTGAGCTTGATGGAACTCAGGAAAATGAGGAAGCTATGATAGCTATTCTTGAGAAAAGGTTGGCAAAAAGTGAGGTAAGGGCAGCCTTGAATCTCCTCAAATCTCAATTCACTTCCAGGTCTCTAAATCAAAGTCTTGGCCAAACCTCTGAGCCAATCCCATCTGTTTCAACCCAATCCTCTCCACTTTCCAAGCCACCTTCTCCAATTCCTGAAAATGAACCTTTTGAAGTCTCTCCTCAAAGTCCAATACTGGCTGGACAAGGTCAAGACATATCCGATGCTGATCCCATTCCTAACAGTCCTCACAGTTCTCCAAGTCATTCTATTCCTCCAAATCCAAATCAATCCTTCCTTCCCAAAAGGGAACCTTGGATGCTTAGCTGTGGAATTGATTTTTCTATGTCTTCCATCAAAGCAGCAAGGACAAGGTTACCCCATGTAACTCACATCCCAGAAATTGCAAATCCCTTCATCTATCCAAAATTCTGGGAACTGTCAAGGAATGGCTTGATTGTTGTAGCAAGAAACCTGGCAGGGTTAGTGTTCTTTGCCTATGAAAAATGGCAGTGCCAAGAACCTCATCCACCTCCAACTTTGTTCATCAAATCCCATCCTTCCCAAAGTTCATCACTCCCAATACTCTTCTTGATTGGGAAATTCTTTTCAGCCAACTCATCTCTCCATCACTCAATTCTTGCTTGTATATGCCAAAGGGTTTAGTCTTCTCCCTGTGCATTGACCTTGCAAAAACACTTTTCCTTTCACTGTTTGAACAAAAGTGTGCCATTATGCTTCTATTAAGCAAAACTGTCAACATCTTTTCCCAACTCTTAATCCAGAATTGAGCCATACCTCTCACCCTTCATCACTGTAGATCCTATTAACTTCACCTCACCCAATGAAAACTCTCATTTCAAAACTTGGTCTCTATTCCCGAGATCAAAGAATTCAGATCTTCCATACTGCCAGCCAAAGCAGAGCCGTAACCGTTATTGATCTTTCATCGACTCTGACAGCCTATGATATTGATAGTGATAATGATGCTCCCTCAAGCCCTGATCAAGACTCTCCAACAATATTTCCACCTCCTACAGTTTCCAATCCTCCTCAGCAATTCACTCATGCTCAAGCATCAGTTCAGCCACAACCAGATCAGTCAAGTGTGCCCATGCAGAGCAAGAAGACCAGGAACAAGAAGAAACATTTGTGGGGCACAATGAGAATCAGAAATGATCAAATACCCCTTAGAAGATCTCAATCAAGTCAAAGGAAGACAAATTCTTCAAGTATGATGAAAGGATGTCCTGGGAGTGGAACAATGAGTTCTTCTACAGAGGAGTTGAGCCTGAAATGAGAAGAGAGTTAGAGGATGAAAGAAATCGATTCTATCACTGGACAAGAAAGAGATGAATTCTATGATCAATTGGCTGATGAATAATTGTATTTGTTATGGAACAATTTTTGGTTAAAAACAATTTGTTTTGTTTGCCTCAGTTTGTATAACAATATTTTGTGAACTCTTCTCATCTTGAGATTAATTCCATGTATTCAATCTCTGTTTGATTACCTCTGCCTGATATGATTCCTTGGATTACTTCTTTTATTATTTCTCTTATCAAACTGTGAAAACTTGTTCTAGATAAATCTTCCTTTACCAAAAAGGGGGAAATTGTTAGGACCTAACTTTGATCAATGTCTTAGTTAGTTGGTTTTGATAAAGGAATATATATATAGAACAGGGTTTATATCAAAAGATGTTATCTGTCATAATTCTTCACTTTGACAAATATGAGTCCGACATTATGATTCTTTCTTATACAATGTTTACAATCAAACAAAAACATGAATCATAGTCACTCTCTAAGTCATCAAGATCATCAAGTGCATCTCAGTCCTTATTACAGATCCTCTCGATAGCTAAGCATTGTCATGATCTCGACACATGACTTCAGTCCTCAGACAGCCATCTCCCTGCCTCACACCATGTTACCACAAACTCAACCATGTTAGATCCTGCATCTTCACAGCTATCAAGTCCATCAATGAAGACCAATGAAGACCAATGAAGACCAATGAAGACCACTGAAGACCTTCTAGAAGCTCTCAGTTCAAGCTCACAGCTCAAGACAGCTCATGAAGACCTGCATGTGGACAAGTGGGACAAAGACCAGTCAAAGCTCATTAATGTAGCTGCAACAGTCATATTCCAACGGCTACATTGAAGGGTATAAATAGAGGATCTCTTCCTCTAACAAAATTACTGAAAAATACTCATTTTCCCAGTCAAAAACCCTTTCCAAACACCCACACACACCTTCTGTAATCCACACACACACACACCAATCCTCACCTTTAAAACCCTGTTCCAAAACCAAAACCCTCACCCCTAAACCTCTTCACCAACAAAAACAACCCCAGTGTGTTAATTCACAAACCCCAACCACCTAAGACTGTACTTTAGGTGTAGAATAAGATTGTAATCACTCAAGACTGTACTTTGAGTGTATTAGTTATTTTGTAAAATCTTGAGACTGTACTTCAAGTTGTAAAAGCACTTAAGACTGTACTTTAAGTGTATCCCTAGTTGACTGTACTAATTAGGAAGAGGAAGTTCAAGGAACTTGCCTAAATCAATCATTTGTAATTTTTGTTGATTAAAGATTATAATAAAATTGATCTCACTTGTCAAGTTTGACAGTGAGGGTGGATGTAGGAGGAGTGAACTCTGAACCACTTTAAATTCTCTGTGTTATTACATTTTTGCAATCACATTCACACACTTGCATTTTCTCCTTGTGTTTGTTGTCATTCCATTATTTCAAATCACTTTTATTCCGCTGCACAAATTAAATCATCATCTGACAGCTAAGCTAATACCATAGCTGTCTGATCATCTACATACCAAGCAAGGGCCTTTCAAAAGGAAATTAGGGTTTCGGCCTAAGGGGGTTTGAGTCGAGGGGAACAAGTTGAGATAAGAAAAAAAATAGGGTTTCGGCCTAAGGGGAGTTTGAGCCGAGGGGAAGAAGAAAGAGAAAAGGGAAAAAATTTAGGGTTTCGGCCTAAGAGGGGGGGGGTTTAAGCCGAGGGGTTTGAAAATAGAGAAAAGAAAAAAAAATTAGGGTTTCGGCCTTAGGGGGGTTTGAGCCGAGGGGTTTGAAAATAGAATAAAGAAAAAAATTAGGGTTTCGGCCTATGGGGGTTTGAGTAGAGGGGTTTCAAAATAGATAAAAGGAAAAGAAAAAAAATTGGGTTTCGGCCTAAGGAGGGTTGAGTCGAGGGGTTTGAAAATAGAGAAAGAAAAAAAATAGGGTTTCGGCCCCGGGGTTTTGAGCTGAGGGATTTGAAAATAGAGAAAAGGAAAAAAAATTAGGGTTTCGTCCTAAGGGGGGATTTGAGCCGAGGAGTTTGAAGGAGGTGTAGAGGGTTTTGGCAGTAGGGTTTTGCTAAGGGGGGGTTGAAGGAGGGTGGGTTTTTGATGTTGGCGGCCAGATGGTGAGGAGGTTTGACGGAAGCAAGGGTGGAAGGTTTTGCCTAGGGTAGCGGTTCGGCTGTAGGGTTTGCTGAGGTGGGTTGTTTAGAGTTTTGGTGTTTGGGTGGGGCGACTTTAGGGTTTTGCCACTAGGATTTGGCGGAAAAGTCCTATTATGGATCTTAATGCTATGATACCATATTAGAATGAAGGGAGAGAGAGACGAAGCCAATCATACAAGGAAGAAAAAGAATTTATATGAAAGACTCGGTTGATTATGATGTTAAAGGTACATATTTATAGAGTTTACAATGAGAGGAGGTAATCTTCTATAAGATTTCTAGATCTATACAAATATTTGATTTCCTAGTCTAATAAAAAGATTGAGTTTCCTAAACTATATAAAAAATATAACAATATAGAATATAGAATATAGAATATAGAATTCTAATATTATATTCCTAATACTTACTTCATTTTATTTCTTTTATTCAACCATCTACACTTACAACACATTACGTACATTTTACACTTTTCTTTTTAATTCTAGTGCCAAGTAATTGTGCATATTTCTCTGATACAGTAAATATATATATGAGGTAATATATAAAATATTCAATTATAGAAACTTTTTAGAAAACATACTAATATTCATGAGAAATAATAATATTTATTCCAGAACTTATACAAATAAATTCTCACAATTTAATCAAACGAAAAACAAAAAGAAAGTACATTTCTTCCATCCCATTTGCTCTTATGACAATGGAAAAAATCAAACAAAACAAATCCAATTTAGAAGACGTAATTCATGTCCTTTTTCAAAAAAAAAAATTAAAAATTAAAAAGGACACAACTAGCTAGCTAATTAGTTAACTCTCCTGCAGTTCAAACGAATTTGGCCATTTCTACCTGTTAATGGTTTGATATTTCCCATTTTAACCATAGACTCAGCAAAATCTTTCGTAAAAGCCCCAGCATTAACGCTATAACTCCTGACAAGCCCATCAGTTCGGCCACCATTAAACAATGCTTGATCAGAGTGCAATAGTCCCCTTCTTCTAACCAAGTTGCTAAAGTATTTTGTGCCAAACTGTGCAGCTGTTTGATCTAGAGGAGCTAAGTTCGAATCACCTCCGTTACGAGGACAAGTATTTTGGCGTTGGCGCGCAAAAAGGGGGTCAATAGTACTTTCATTGTAAATGCGGGTCTTGAAAAATGCACATTGTGAAAACCCTAGGGTGTGGCCACCCGAGAGGGCAACTAGGTCTTTTTCATTGAGACCTTGTTTCCGAAAGTTACTGATTAGTGCAGGGAGGTCCATGAATGGTGATGGAATGTCACTGTTCGCTGTAGCCCTACTCGCAGTTGTTGAATCCCTTCTTCCTAGTGGCACCCTCCATGATGGACCGCCAAGCTGTATATACGTATAATATGACGAGTGACGAGATATTAGTTTATATATATATATGTAAAACCCTAATTATTTTGTCATTCTAAAGCATGGATCAGGATTGAAATTGAAACCCTAATTATTTTTGTGTTAAGAAACAAGGTTTAGGTAGGGGGAAGTTAAAACCCTAGCTAGTTGATATGCTACTAGTTAGGTGTTTTATGATTCAAGTGTATATATATATATATATCCATACATACATACTCACGTACCGCAACAACAGAATCACGAGCTGCAACAGTCAAAATATCGGCACAAGACACCACTGGGCGGCCACAAGCCTTGTCCACCGCAGATTTGATTCTATCAATCACCTCAAATCCTCTAGCAGAGTTATTGTTTGGAAGTGCGTTCTTTTCACTGTCAATGCTTGATGTTTGATCAAGAAGAATCGAAGCATCACAACCCTACATGAATTTAAACAACCAATTTTAGGCAAAAATAAAACAAAATTAGCCAGCCTCATCAAGTTTTGCTTAAAAATGAATTAACATGTATGAAATAGAGAATGGAACACTTTCATACGTTAACAAAACAATCATGGAAGTGTAAACGTAGCAAAGAAGCACCCATGCGCCTTTCTTGGTTCACTGCATCTTGGACAAGGCGCTTAATGGTTGGCAAAGCCTTAGGGCAAACTTTATCGTAGTAATTTGTCGAGAGAGACTGAGAGAAAGCTGTCGTCGCAAAGGAAAACAGGAAAAGGGCAAGAAAACAAAGTGAGCTAATTTGAGGCATTTTTGGGTGATGATCACTTAATTATGTGCTCTTGGAAATGTATGCTTTTCTTGTGTGTCATTTCAAAGTTAGAATCACGTCTATATATAGGAGGGGAAATTGAATAAGTCCAAGAGGTTTGGTTAATTTTTAAATTGAAGTTGTCTATAAACTCTGAATTGGCCTGCTAGATTATATATTTCCAATGCAGACAGCTAACTTGCAAAGAAGGAAAACCATACAAGCAAGAAAGATGAACTAGTCATGCAATTATGTAAAATTAATATAGCAAGATTAGATAATTCTTTTAATAAAAATATTACAGGACGATTATTTTAAAGGTCTGAACATGTAAGAGTTAGGACGGCAATGACAATTTTTTTTAAGAACAGTTAAATAAATTCTTGGCGCACCTACCAAGTATCTGTATGTGTTGAGTGACTCTCAATTGTTTGACAAAAGGGTGTTGGGCTGCTTGTTGGTTGATGCTGTTGTGCTGCTGCTGCGTTTGTATGCTGAGGGGCCGAGGCGTGCGCCCCATATGGCCGAGGCGTGCGCACCAATGGGCTAGGAGGGAGGCCGTGGTTCTGGCCTTGAGGCGGCCGCATCAACCTGTCTCAGGCGGGCGTTTCAAGGGCCGTAGGTTGGCCGAGGTTGGTGTCTTTCCCAGGCGGACGCCTGGCCTGGTTGGGGCGGGCGCCTGGCGTCGTCAAGCTTGGGCCGGGCTTGACTGTTTCCTGTGTGCAGCCGTAAAGTTTACCTAAGTTTGCCCTAGATATAAATATTATGTTTTGTCATTGTTTTCTCCTGTAGCCTTGAATAGAGAGAGATAGAAACTTGCTAGGTATTCACCATTGAGAGATTGTGAGATTGTGTGATTGTTTTTCACCTTGATCATCTCCTTGTACTCTTGATTGATTTAGTGGATTGTTCTCCGTCGCCCGTGGTTTTTTACTCCTCTTGTTTTGAGGGGTTTTCCACGTAAATCTCTGTGTTCTTTGCTTGTTATTGTTTTTCGTATTTCTATTTTACTTGTGTTCATCTTTGCATAGCAATTATAGGCCATTGTTTCCCAACAATTGGTATCAGAGCTTGGTTTAGAAGGGTCCTATATTGCTTGATTGATTAAAGATGTCTGGGAAGTACGAGATTGAGAAGTTTAATCGCAAGATTAACTTTGGGCTGTGGAAAGTAAAGATGCGAGCAATTTTGGTAGGTAAAAATTGCGTCAAGGCTTTGCTTGGGAAGGCAAAGAAACCGGCAAGTCTGACGGATGAACAATTTGATGATATGGATGAAAAGGCTTTATCTCTCTTACAATTGAGCCTCAAAGATGAGGTATTGAGAGAGGTTGTAGAAGAGAAGACTGCGGCAGGGCTTTGGCTTAAGCTTGAGCAATTGTACATGACTAAGAGCGTTAGTAACAGGTTGCTACTATTGAAGAAACTCGAGGAGTGTAAACTCAAAGCGGGTGGTTCCTTGGAGGAACATCTTGATGAGTTTGATGGCTTGGTCATGGACTTGAAGAATGTCGATGTCAAAATTGATGATGAGCAATTGGCGGTAAAATTGCTTTGTTCTCTACCATCGGAATACATGCACTTTCGTGAGACTGTTTTGTATGGCAAGGAAGAGATTGATTTTGAAGAGATCAAGTCTGCTTTATTAAGTCGTGAGGTTATCGAAACGCACTTGATTTCTCAAAGTGCTGAATCTCAAGGTGAAGGCTTAATTGCTAAAGGCGGTAAGAAGCCAGGGAAAGGATCGAATTCAAGAAATTCTGGCCAGTCAAGTTCAAGTGAATGGCAAAAGAATGTGATATGTCATAGATGCAAGGAGAAGGGACACATTCGAAAGTATTGCCCTAATCGGAGAGGTTTTAAAAGGGAAGAGGATACAACCGCTAAGGGCAAGGGTGAAGCTGGAGTGGTACATGAAGACACTAGTGATGACAGTGATTGTGATGCTCTTACTGCTTGTGATTCGGGCTCCAAAATTCGTGACAATTGGATTTTGGACTCGGGGTGTTCTTATCATCTTAGTCCTAACGGGCATGGTTCATTCCTATAAAACTATTACTGGTGGATCAGTTTTGATGGGGAACAATGCTGCTTGCAAGGTTGTCGGAATTGGGACTATTATGGTTAAGATGTTCGATGGGGTAGTCAGAAAGTTGCACAACGTCCGACACGTTCCTGATTTGAAGAAATACCTGATTTCCTTAGGTACCTTGGATAGTCTTGGATATAGTGCACCATTGCTAATGGTGAACCGTTGGCTACTAAAGGTGAATTGGTTGCACCGAAGGGAAAGAAGGTGGGAACATTGTATGAACTTCTTGGGTTTACGGTTGTTGGGGATGTGTCTGTTGCAAAGGGATCTATGACTGAGGCGGAGACTACTCAGCTGTGGCACATGAGATTGGGTCACATCGGCTTGAAGGGAATGATCAACTTTCGAAGCGCGGCTTATTGGATGGACGAGAAGACGGGGCCTATGGAATTCGTGAGCACCGCGTGCTTGGAAAACAAACAAAGGCTAGCTTCGGACAGGAGTACACACGTCTAAAGGTATTCTTGATTATATTCATTCGATTTGTGGGGTCCTGCTAGAAAATTATCTAAGGGTGGTTCTCGTTACTTGTTGACTTTTGTTGATGATTATTCACGAAAAGTGGTTGTCTATTTCTTAAAACATAAGAATGATGTGCTTTTGAATCTTAAGCAGTGGAAAACCTTAATTGAGAAACAGACAGTAGACCTATAAAGAAAACCGAGAACGATAATGGCCTCGAGTTTGTCGAAAAGGAGATTACCTTGAATTTTGCAAAAATGAAGGTATTGGTCGACATAGAACTTGTGTTGGGAAACCACAACAGAACGGTGTTCTTTGAAAAGAATGAATCGCACTTTGTTAGAAAGGGCTCGGTGTTTATTGTCACAAGCGGGTTTGGGTAAAGAATTTTGGGCAGAGGCGATTAGTATGATCGCTTACTTGGCTAATCGTTCTCCAAATTCTAGTATTGGGATGAAGACTCCGGTGGAGATGTGGTCCGGCTCTCCAGAGATTACTCAAGGTTGCGTATCTTTGGGTGTCCCGCATATGCTTATGTCAACAATGGAAACAAATTGGAGCCAAGAGCCAAAAAGTGTGTCTTTGTTGGCTATACTCTTGGAGTGAAGGGATTTCGGTTATGGGACCCGGTTGCATCTAAGTTCCTAACGAGTAGAGATGTCACATTTAATGAGTCTCTACTTCTCCATGAGAAAGGTGGTTCTCTGCAGAACGCATACGTGCAGGTGGAGCTAGATGGAGATGATAGGGTGGAACTTGACTTAGATGCGGATAACTTGTCGATGAAGCACCTCCTACCGATGTTTCGGTTCGGGAGGAAGAGACTACGGTGCGAGTGGAGACTACCAATGATCGTGGTAGAGGTAAGAGGGATAAAAGACCTCCTATTAGATATGGATTTGAGGAGATGGTGGCTTATGCACCGTCCGCATTCTTTGAAAGCTGTTGATGTGCATGAACCATTCTCCTACAAGGAAGCTATGTCTTGTGAAGATTACGCAAAGTGGTCGGTTGCTATGGAAGAAGAGATGGTATCTCTTGCGAAGAATCGACATGGGAACTTGTGAGGCCTCCACCAAAGAAGAAGTTAGTCACCGCAAGTGGGTCTACAAGTTCAAGAAAGCTTCGGGGATTGAGGAAGCAAGGTATAAAGCAAGGTTAGTTGCTCGTGGCTTCACTCAAGTCGAAGGAATAGACTACAATGAGATATTTTCACCGGTTGTTAGACACACATCGATTCGTACCTTGTTGAGCATTGTGGCAATGAAGGATCTTGAGCTTGAGCGGTTAGATGTGAAAACAGCGTTTTACATGGGGAACTTGAGAAGGAGATCTACATGCGCCAACCCGAAGGGTTTGTGGTCGAAGGAAAGGAGGATCATGTCTGTCATTGAAAAGATCCTTGTATGGCTTGAAGCGATCACCTCGACAATGGTATAAAAGGTTTGACACTTTTATGGTAACCCATGGTTTTGCTAGGAGTGATTTTGATAGTTGTGTCTACTTGAAGGGTTTTAGTGATGGCTCATTAATTTATCTTGTGCTATATGTCGATGATATGCTTGTAGGCCGCAAAAGATATTAATGATGTCAACCGAGTGAAATTGATGTTGAAAGGGAGTTTGAGATGAAAGATCTAGGTGTTGCGAGGAACATTCTTGGCATGGAAATTGAACGAGATCGGAAAAAGGGACTACTTTACTTGTCATAAGGAAAGTATGTACAGAGGGTCTTGGAGCGGTTCAACATGAAGGATGCCAAATCTGTGAGTACACCTCTAGCTTCTCACTTTCGGTTGTCTTCTTTAGATTGTCCCAAGTCTAAAGATGAGGAAGATTATATGTCACGTGTTCCGTATTCGAATCTTTGTGGGGTGCATTATGTATGCTATGGTTTGCACTCGGCTTTGATATTGCTCAAGCGGTGAGCGTAGTGAGTCGATACATGGGAATCCGGGTAAAGAGCATTGGAATCTTTGTCAAATGGATTCTTAGATACTTGTGTGGTGCTCATTTTATGCATTGTCTATGGTAAGAATTGTGATGGTTTTGTTGGGCATGTTGATTCAGATTGGGGCGGTAATCTTGATGACAGAAAATCTACAACGGGGTATGTGTTTTGTCTTGGTGGTTCCGCTATTAGTTGGAAATCCGGACTGCAGGAAGTCACAGCGTTGTCTACTGCTGAGGCTGAGTATATGGCTATAACAGAGGCTGTCAAGGAAGCCAAATGGCTTGGTGGCTTGGTTCGTGAACTTGGTATGGTTCAAGGTGCTCCTGAGGTTTTCAGTGATAGCCAAAGCGCTATCTGTTTGGCAAAGAATCAAAATTCTTTTCATAGGAGAACGAAGCACATTGACATTAAGTATCACTTTGTGAGGACTTCAATTGCAAGTGGTGAAGTCGTTCTGAAGAAAGTTGATACAGTTGACAACCCGGCGGATATGTTGACAAAGCCTTTGCAGATTGCTAAGTTCAAGCATTGCTTGGACTTAGTGGGTGTTACTAGTCATTGATGCCCTTCGGGGCGTGGCGGCGGAGATAGAGATGTTCTCTTGGAGATAGCTTGTTTCGGAATTGATCGTCAAGGTGGAGAATTGTTGAGTGACTCTCAATTGTTTGACAAAAGGGTGTTGGGCTGCTTGTTGGTTGATGCTGTTGTGCTGCTGCTGCGTTTGTATGCTGAGGGGCCGAGGCGTGCGCCCCATATGGCCGAGGCGTGCGCACCAATGGGCTAGGAGGGAGGCCGTGGTTACTCTTGAGGCGGCCGCATCAACCCGTCTCAAAGCGGGCGTTTCAAGGGCCGTAGGTTGGCCGAGGTTGAGTGTCTTTCCAGTGCGGACGCCCGGCCTCGGTTAGGGCGGGCGCACCGGCGTCGTCAAGCTTGGGCCGGCTTGACCGTTTCGTGTGCACCGTAAAGTTTACCTAAGTTTGCCCTAGATATAAATATTATGTTTTGTCATTGTTTTCTCCTGTAGCCTTGAATAGAGAGAGATAGAAACTTGCTAGGTATTCACCATTGAGAGATTGTGAGATTGTGTGATTGTTTTTCACCTTGATCATCTCCTTGTACTCTTGATTGATTTAGTGGATTGTTCTCCGTCGCTCGTGGTTTTTTACTCCTCTTGTTTTGAGGGGTTTTCCACGTAAATCTCTGTGTTCTTTGCTTGTTATTGTTTTTCGTATTTCTATTTTACTTGTGTTCATCTTTGCATAGCAATTATAGGCCATTGTTTCCCAACAGTATGACTCACCAGAAAATTTTAGTTCGAATTCTGTAAAAGATATGTTCTAGCCTATTTATATGACATTTAATGTAGCCAAAAGGTAATTTATCTATCATTAATAAAATAAAAAATTCATTAAAAAAACATGTATGACTCAATATATTATTGAGTAATGCTAAATATACATAAATTTTGATGAATAAAGTATTGTACAAGGTAACACATACAACTTTTTATGTATATAAATTCATGGTGTATATATATATATATATATATATATATATATATATATATATATATATATATATATATATATATATATATATATATATATATATATATATATATATATATATATATATATATATATATATATATATATATATATATATATCATTTCTCCTAGCTTAAATAAGTTTATTGTCTATGATAATAAATAGTTGAGATTAGAATATTGGTTATAGCAATGAAGATATGTCTCTCATGTACTCCCTCCGCTCCGGAATAATCTTCCTACTTTTTTGGTTGTTAACACGAAAGTATTTTGATCATTAATTTTAAGTTGATTAAATTATCCAAATTAACATCTAAAAATTGTTATTGTTAGTATTTTTAATGATTTATCAATAACAAATTTCAATTTTATATTATAATAATTAAATTAATCTAAAATTATTGTTTATAAAGTGAGAGTGAGGGGAGTTCTACGAAATTAGGCAGAAGTTAGAGTAGGTCTGTACGTAGATGGGTGAATTTTTCAAATATTCTACAGTTAGGCCTTGACCAAAACTTATTTTTATTTTTTTGGCATTTATGTCTTTCTTGGTTTTATATTTTTTTTTTCATTAAGCTAGGATGAATATTTTTCATATCTTTGCATATATATCTTGTAAATATATTTTTACTCTTGTTATTATTTATTGACTAATTCATTAATTAGTTTCCTTATTTGGCTGCATGATTTCTAAATGTTATTCAAATACCAGAGGTAAAGTAACCAAGCGCCTTTACAATGGTTCACTTTTAACACACTGAGTTGGAATCATGGTATTGACTTCGGGTTTAACTTTATCCATTATTGTTGAGTAACCCTGTCAGTTTCCGACAAGAAATAAAACACTTAGGAAAAAGTTAAATGTAAATATAATTCAAAAAATTAATGAGATAATTTTATGTAATATATTATAACTTGTCAAAAACTTCTTTGTACACAACATTTATAGTCGTGTCATCTGACTGTTCATGACTATTATATACTCCATCCATCCCAGGAAAAGTGTCACCTTTTTAGGGGTGGCACGCAAATTAAGGAAAAAAGTGGAAAGAAAAAATGTTGTGAGTGTAATTTGAAAATAGGAGAGAGAATTAGTGGAGGAAATAGTGAATTTAAAAAATGCTGTGAGTGTAATTTGAAAAGAGGAGAGAGAATTAGTGGAGGGAATAGTTAGTGGGACAATAGAATATTAATAAAATATTTCCTTTTTAGGAAAGGTGACGCTTCAAACGGGACGCCATTTTGGATAAAAAGTGACGGAAATCCTGGGACGGAGGGAGTATAAGCACTTTAAGTCATTTCCTTATAGTTACTTTAGAAAAAGCAACATATAATTATCCATGACTAAATACTGGTCTTGAAAGAAAAAGACCAACACGAGCGAGCGACTGACCCTGACTTTTATTTATCGTCATTGCAAAAGAAACGGTCAGTAGGAATTGTCTCCGTTGAAACCTAACTGGAAATTTGTTGTATCAGAAGGTGACATAATCATACTCGGTATCAACACCTTCTTACCAACATTCTTTTCGGACAACATTACCGCCTCGACAACGTGCTTACCTATATAGTACTCCCTCCGTCCCGCTAATATCCGCACACTTTCCTTTTTGGGCGTCCCGCTAATATCTGCACACTCCCAAAAAGGAAACTTTATATTAATAAAATATTCACCCAACCCCACTCATTCTCTCTCCTACATTATTTTAATACTCACAACACCATTATAATTTATTACACCCTCCACTCATTCTCTCTACTACTTTACTTTTACACTCACAACATTTTATTAAAATATCATTTTCCTTAATTCCCGCGCAAACACTGTTGGTGCGGATATTAGCGAGACAGAGGGAGTATATATTAAAATAACAGTATGTTTTATGTCAAATAATTAAATAATTAATTGTATAAATGTATAATTATATACTAACAAAATTGATTTACGTACCTAGATTTGTAACGATCAATCTTGTACCGTTACACAATTCTGAACCTTGATCTATACTTCGTAACAACATGACGATACATCCAATCTTTAGCTTCAGTATGTGATTAGGTATTTCAGAGCACTTGACGGTGTTTAGGAATTCAGTTGAAAATATATCTTCGGCTGATTGGTTAAATTCCTCGTCTTTGCATATTGCGTCAGAACTCATGTATTTCACTTCTTTTCCAGGAAAGAGCGACAAAACATACTCATTAATACTGTCAACAATCTCATTTGTTGGTGCAAGTATAGCCCAATTCTGGAAAAATCATCAACATCTTTATTCTGCATTAAGTTCGGATATATGCAATCCACGATAGCTGAGATGGTATTGACAGAATCTCTTATCAATATGTCATCTGATATTTTGATTTCAACTTCACCATGGTTATTATCACCTGCAGTAATAACCAACATATAATAAATAAATATTAGTAAAAATATGAACTTAAAAGGAAGTAAAAATCAATATTAAAATTGAGAGAAGACCGGAAAATTATGAAGCAGCCTTTACTAATATTAAGACGGATATAGTACATAAATTGCAACAAATGTAGTAAGGCTTTTGAGAGAGAGGTAGTAATAACAACAGATAAAATATGTATCTATATCTTAAAAGCAGTTGTTACTTATCACTTGCAGTCCCATCACCAATGGATAATAACCAATTTGCAAACGACCTCATATCCTCAACATCCGAAGAAGATGAACCATCATACATAAAATATTATATTTTAGTCTTATTATAACTTTTAAAATATAGATACGTATACATAATGTTAAACAAAATGTATTTGAAAATCACGTGTAATCTCATATTTTGTATTAACCTTAGTACTTTACATTCATTCCATAGTGTCGATGAACATAGTGAATCATGCACAATATTATTTCTGCTACCCATAGGTACGACCGGAAGAATTTGTCTGAAATCTCCTCCAAATACCACAACCTTACCACCAAACGGCTTATCACATAACCGTCCATCAGGGCCACGGATAATATCTCTCAAGCTACGATCAAGTGCCTAAAAGCAGTGTTGATGTGCCATTGGAGATTCGTCCCAAATAATAAGCGATATTTTTTGAAGTAACTCTGCCTCATCAGAACCTGACTTAAGTTTGCTACACATGGAAGTCTCATCAAGCTGTAAAGGTATACCAAATTTAGAATGGGCAGTCCTACCTCCGGGAAGTAATAATGAAGAAATACCACTGGATGCAACTGCAACTACAATCTTCCTCTGCATCCGTAATGCAGCACATAATGTCTTCCACATAAACGTCTTTCCCGTCCCTCCATAACCATACAGGAAGAATACTCCACCATTTCCACTATCGACAGCTGACATGATTTCTTCATATACTCCCTTCTGCTCAGCCGTGAGTTGTTTATACAACCTGGCGTGCTCAGCCTTCATCTCTTCTATATCATATGATGTTTCATCTAAAATAAGCCTGTTCTGTGCATCCTCAATAGCAGAGTCGATCGGCTTAGGCATATTTGTAAACTTATGCAGGCTACTTCCATTTTGAACCAATATCTTTTCAATTTCTGCTAAAGTAAGATTCTTCTTCTGTTCTTCGTTTAGTTTCAATCCTGGCACAATTATGAAAAAATGCAATTAAATATATATCCAAGAGTTAATATAATAATAATTAAAGGAATACAAATTATATATATACGTATACTACATATATAAGATAAAACATATAGGGAGTACGAAATAATATATGTCCTTAAATTAAACGTTAAAACTTGGAACTCAATATATTTGACAAAATGCATTATGATTATATAATATCTCTACATGAAAATTAGTGCGGGAGGGAAGGATGATATTATTACAGTGAGACGATGGAAGTACGTTTATTTGTAAATATTAAATAACCAATAAATTTGTTCTCCAACCAATAACAAAACTATATTTTGTAAATAAAATTGATAACAAATTAGTGCGACACGGAGGAAGTACAAATTTAAAAAATGTACTACAATCAACTTTATATATATCTCAAATATTCGACCAAAGGATAAACATGTATGTAATATCCATATTAGATAATTAATGCGGGGCGGATGGAATGGTGAATATTTTCGCCATACGGTCGGAGTGCACTATTGAAAGTAGAACAAATATTCAGTATATTTTACTTTAATTACGGTTAGGAAAAAAATTAGAATTGTGTTTTATAAGCATTTGTAATTACATTATATATTAGAGAAAATATATAAATATATATAATATTAAATGAAAACCTATATTAGATCTAAAGATGATAAACTTACCCGGATTATTGTGCAGTTTCCTATAGTTGTATTCCATGTCATCGGAAAGTTCCTCCCAAGTCTTATCTCATACCTCGTGCAGCATAGTCATGAAATTAGACAGTAATAGGACAACTAAAAGAAGTCATTCCTTCTTTATCAGTGTGCTTTACTAATCTCAAGATCCGCATAACAATGCTACGTTGTTTAGTAGCTCCCTCAATATCGCGAATAGCTATCTCTTGCCCACGTTTTGCCATAATGCCTTGTTTTTTTGATAAATTGTAAAATACGTAAGTTAGTTTATATAATACACGTATAATACGTGAGTTAGCGTTAATTTGAAAGAAACTCGCGTACGCCGTAATTTGAAAGAACTCGCAACAATTTTTTTTCCTATTCCACTACTCTTTTTCTTACTTTAGTTTTCATATTCATAACATCTCGCTCCACTATCAATATTATATATATATATATATATATATATATATATATATATATATATATATATATATATATATATATATATATATATATATATATATATATATGAAAGGCCCCTGTACTTGATCAACAAAAGAAGATCGCAGTTAAGCTTTGACAGCTAAGATTAATTCTTGGCTGTCAGATATTAACTGATTAAATAGAGAGAGTATAATGTGCAGCGGAATAAATAAAGTGAAATAATGTAAAGACAAAGTGATTAGTGTAAGTGTGTGTGGGTGTGTGTGTGTGTGTGTTTGTATGTGATAATACCAAATGACACAAGAATTTTAAGGTGGTTCAGAGTTCACTCCTCCTACGTCCACCCTCACTGTCAATCTTGACATGTGAGATCAATCCACTATAATCTAGTTCCCTTTAAGATTTACAATGATTGATTAGGCAAGTTCCTTGAACTTCCTCTTCCTAATTAGTACGGTCAATTAAGGATTTGCTTGTTACGAAGCAAATTACAGAACACACACTTAAAGTACAGTCTTAAGTGTTTTACAAGTTTGTTTATACACTTGAAGTACGGTCTCAAGTGTCTAAAGTTGTTTTGATGGTTGTTGCAGGGTTACAGGTATGCAAGGGTGTGAGAAAAGGTTGCAAAGATTGTGGGTTTGAGGGCTGCAGAAGGTTGTTAAAGGGTGTTGTAAAGGTTGTAACGGGAAGTGTTAAAAGGGGCTGCAGAAGGTTGAAGGGGCTGTGAGATGGCTGTAAGAAGGC
Source organism: Adenophora triphylla var. japonica (assembly GCA_022495995.1). Taxonomy (NCBI): domain Eukaryota; kingdom Viridiplantae; phylum Streptophyta; class Magnoliopsida; order Asterales; family Campanulaceae; genus Adenophora; species Adenophora triphylla. Next base: position 31,952 of record JAFEMH010003973.1, read on the forward strand.
TGTAAAAGGGACTGTAAATGGGTGTGGAAAGAGGTATGAGCAGGAGCTGTGTAAAGGGACTGGGAAGGGGTGTAAAGAGGTTGTGTGTAGAAGGGCTGTAGAGGATGTTAATAATGGTGGCAGAAAGTTATGAAGGGTCTGCTGAAGGTTATGAAGAGGGCTGCTACTGAAGGTTATGAAGAGGGCTGCTGAAGGTTATGAAGGGGCTGCTGAAGATTATGAGGAGGCTGCTAATGGGTGTGGAAAAGATGTAAGAAGGGACTGTAAATGTGTGTAGAAAGGCTGTAACAGGAGGTGTTAAAAGGGGGTATCAAAAGGGATAGAGAGGACTGTGTAAAGGAGTGTGGAGAGGCTATGGAAATGGCTGTAAAAGGGACTGTAAATGGTTGTTGTAAGAAGCTGTAAGAAAGCTCTTCAAATGGGAGTGGAAAGGGACTGCAAAATGGCTCACTTGTAAGGAAAGGATTTCATTCCAATATATAGGAGGGAGAGAGAACTAGCCGTTGGGAACATGGTCAAGGATGTCTTCAATGGGAGTCTTCATTGATGATGTCTGAGGAATGAAGAGGTCTTCAATTTGGTCTTTGGTCTTCATCATTCAATGTTGACATAAAGGTGTTGTCATTACTTCCCTGTTTTAAGGAAAATGTTTGTATCCGTTGGAGGAGTTGTTGGGGAATTGATGCATTGAAAGTCTCTATTTATTGTTCAGCAGTAGAAAGCATTTGCACAAATGAATCAAACTTCCATTTTGCACCCTTGACTTTCATTATCATTGTTTCTTCCTTTTGATTATTCTAATATAGATTTTCACCAGTTGTTCATATGCAAAAGCTCATTGCATAGTCTTGTAAATCATCAAATTAGCTTTCCAATGAGTCTAATATTGAATATTTTGGGAATCATTAGGAGGTGGAATTCTTTGTTGAAAAACATGGGAAACTTGAAGGTGCCTTCTTGTAACTTTTGCAACTTTCCTCTCTTGACACTTTAGACCATTTAACTTTATCCCGTTAAATGATCAATCATCATCAAAACACAAAGTTAGGTCCTAACAATATATATATATATATATATATATATATATATATATATATATATATTAATTATCGTGTATTCAATTAGTAGCCTTTATTATGAGTTGGAAGAAGTATATACTATTATAAAAAAAACATTGGAATCTTAGTGAAATAAAAGAATTCTCGCCCTCATTAATTTATATGCTTAATGATAATAGTTTTTCCCTCTTCTCAATAAATAAATTATCGTGACAAAGTGTCATTAAATCTTAAATATTAAATAAAATATATTAAAAGATTGAGTTTCGTCAATATGACTGTAGAGTGTATAGTATCACTTAGGAAAGGGAATATGTACTCGCTGGTTTCAAAATAATATTTCAAAAAAAAATAAATTTGCTTTTCATCATAAGATTAAAATTTTTAAGTTTTTATAGACATTCATTTTGTGAGGGAGAGAGTTGGAAGGTTATTTAGGGACGGAAGAAATATATATTATTAAGAATATACAACACCAATAAATTAAACAAAAAATTTAGAAATACCTCTGAACTTGGACGCCAAAAAGAAACGTGGTAGTAAAACACTCGCCGGAGAATTTGGACGGGAATAGGAAAACTCTAAGCAGAAAAAAATAGGAACGAATAACAAAAGAAAATACAACGAAGGGCTTAAAGATTAATATTTTATTTATAGATAAGATCTCTAGATTAAACTGATCAATTCTTAAGTTTATATGAGATAGAATTCTAAATTCAAATAATTTTAAATTATTATTTAATTTAGATAACAATTAGTAGTAAATTAATTTCCTTAAACAATATATATATATATATATATATATATATATATATATATATATATATATATATATATATATATATATGTAAATGATTCTATTTTCAAATTTAAAATTATTTTATAATCTTTTAAAAAAATATATTTTACAATCATTCCCTTAACTAAGTATTACTTGCATATCAATTCTAAAGTCTAAATGAAATAGAATCATTAATTACTTATTTTATTTTAGTCTGATATGCTTTCCTTAAATGATACACTTTTCTTTCAACCTAATTTTTGAATTTGTACTTAATTTTTTAGTTTAATATCATTTCCTTAAATTATGCACTTTCCTTTCAATCTGTGAATTTCGATTCATTTTAGATATTTGATTAAATTTTAATTTCAAATATCAAATAATAATTTTACAATCCCGTCCTTTCAATCTGTGAGTTGCCGCTAAAGCTGCGACAAAGTTGATAAGGCTCGAGTTGCTGATATGATGTTGTTGATGAGATATGGGCTCGCATCCCTAACTGTCTGAGATATGGACTCGCATCCCTAACTGTCTGAGATATGGGCTCTTATCCCTAACTGTCTGAGATATGGGCTCGCATCCCTAACTGTCTGAGATATGGGCTAGCATCCCGAACTGCCTGTGACCCGGGGAGGTGACCTGGGGAGGGACCCAGACACCAAACCATTGGGAGCCTAGCCTGAGTGGCGAAGCTAAACGGTGACCTGGGGAGGGACCCAGGCATCTGGATGGGGGTCTAGCCTGAGTGGCGAAGCTCCAGGGGCCTAGCCTGAGTGGCGAAGCCTAGTGGTGACCTGGGGAGAGACCCAGGCACCAAACCTTGCGATCTGGGGAGAGACTCAGGCGACAAGTGGATGCGGCATCTTGGTTAGAGACCAAGGCGCCAAAGGGATGTGGTGACCTGGGGAGAGACCCAGGCACTAAACCTTGCGACCTGGGGAGAGACCCAGGCGACAAGTGGATGCGGCGTCTTGGTTAGAGACCAAGGCGCCAAATGGATGTGGTGACCTGGGAAGAGACCCAGGCACCAAACCTCGCGACCTGGGGAGAGACCCAGGCGACAAGTGGATGCGGCGTCTTGGTTAGGACCAAGGCGCCAAAGGAATGTGGTGACCTGGGGAGAGACCCAGGCACCAAACCTTGCGACCTGGGGAGAGACCCAGGCGACAAGTGGATGCGGCGTCCTGGTTAGAGACCAAGGCGCCAAATGGATGTGGTGACCTGGGGAGAGACCCAGGCACCAAAACTTGCGACCTGGGGAGAGACCCAGGCGACAAGTGGATGCGGTGTCCTGGGAAGAGACCCAGGCACCAAATGGATGTGGTGACCTGGGAGAAGCCCAGGCAGATATGAAGGCAAAGATGGTAGTTACAATGAAGATAATAATCAGTTATGGTGGTGGTCATTTAGGCGATAAGAATGGATTATGACTATCATCGCAGAGGCGGTGAAAATAAGTTAATATGATGTATTTAATACGTCTAAGATTGTCGCGTAAAACAATTGGCGAGAATCTTAACTTGAGAGTGAGGCTGCCTAAAGACAAGCCTCACTTTTTCGAATGGAGTAGTATGTGTATAGAGATAAAGGTCGTAAAGTGAATCTTCGATGAGCTATCGAAGCAAAAAAGACAAACTATTGAAGCAAAATGTAACAGGCAGCGTATAAAGTGAAAACTAAAGGTAGAATGATATTAAGCGTAAAAAATGAAAATTTAAAGCAAGTTAAAGAAAGTAAAGTAATGCAGTCAAGCCAAAGTACGAAAAGCAAAGTTAAAAGACAGAAAAGAAAATTGTGTAATACAGACCCAGAGCAAATGATAAAGTGTATAAAAGGCATCAAGTTCGAGAGGGATCGAAAGGTTTTTGGCAGAATTGTCAAAACAAATTGTATGAAAAGTAAAGTTATCCGAAAGTCCAGCGACCAGGTTTCGTGTCGCTGGCATTTATGGATCTGTGGCGTACAATGTTGGCTCTCGTATGATTGATTCCCGCGTATTTTACTAGCCAGGATTCGTAAAAATGGTTGAAATTGGAAAGTCGTGAGATGAAACGAAAAAGCGAAAATGCAAAAAGTTGAAGTAAAATGAGAAGCTAGTAATGAAAGTAAGGGAGAGATCGAGGAGTGGACCTATGTTTTGTACCAGAAAAATTGACTCGATGTGATAAGCTATATTTTGTTATGTATGCTAGTTTACTCCTCAGCTCGATCATGAATAATCGAAAGTTGAAGTAAAATGAGAAGTTAGTAATGAAAGTAAGGGAGAGATCGAGGAGTGGACCTATGTTTTGTACCAGAAAAATTGACTCGATGTGATAAGCTATATTTTATTATGTATGCTAGTTTACTCCTCAGCTCGATCATGAATAATCGAGCTAAGGAGTCGAGGGCTTCTGATATACCATAACAAAATATTATGCCCTATAGATGTTGACCCGGCCCAAGACCAAATATGGTCTATACGGGCCCATACGTCGTGAGTATATCGTCAAATTTGATTATTGTATGATTGGTCTAAGTCATGTTTTTAGTTATGGTTAAGGCCTGATTCCCGCCTAAGGCTGAAATGTCGTCATGCAGCAAGTGGGTTGTCGCATGACAGGAAGTGGATTGTCGTCATGGAGCAAGTGGGTTGTCGCATGACAGGAAGTGGATTCACTACTAGAAACAGGGCATTTACCGACGGACACCGTCCGTCGGTAATACCGACGGAAAACAAACGGTTACCGACGGAAATTAATTTTATTTTACCGGAAATTTTTTTTTAAATTTCGTTTTGTCCGTCGGTAATTGAAAAACTTTCGTCGGTAATACCGACGGATTATGTCCGTCGATATTACCGACGGACGTGTCCGCCGGTAACGATGCTCTATATATAATGAAAAAATCCCCATTTTTAATTACGCCTTCATTTTATTACGCCTTCATCTCAGTCATTCGCGAAGAACGCGAACCCTAACGCCGTCGTTCGCCGTCGCCGTCTTCGGTAAGCATCTTTCTCTCTCTCAATCGCTTCCTCTCTCACTCGATTTCTCTCTCTCACTTTCTCTCTCTCATCAGTAATTCGCGAACAAACACCGTCGCCGCCGAGCCAGCCGTTCGCCGTTGCCGTCTCCATCGCCGGTAAGCTCTCTTTCTCTCTCTCAATCCCTTTCTCTCTCTCACTCGATTTCTCTCTCACTCGCTTTCTCTCTCTCTCTCGCAGTCGCCCTAGTCTCTGAACAACGCCGTCGCCGTCGAGCCAGCCGTTCGCCGTCGCCGTCTCCGTCGCCGGTAAGCTCTCTTTCTCTCTCTCAATCCCTTTCTCTCTCTCACTAGATTTCTTTCTCTCACTCGCTTTCTCTCTCTCTCTCTCGCAGTCGCACACACACAGCACAATGCAATGTTTCTGTGTGTTGCAGCTTTAGTTGTGTATATTTTAGTGTTTCATACTTGTAGTTTTTAGTTGGGTATTTGTTGTTTACTATTGCTGTGTGCTCATTTGGTTAGAACATGGTCCAGTATATTTAATTTAATTATTATGTTTCCAGAACAGAGTATCTGTTCAGAAGTTAAACATTTACTTGGGTCATGATAGTGGATAATTTAATCATGAGATGCCCAAGTTATTAGCATTTTGGTTATGGATATTGAATAATGCACAAATTAATGTCATATTCCTTTAGTAATTTCCATAGATTTGAGTTGGAAGGCTCCAATTCAGGATTAATGTTCGGTATTCAACCTTAGTTTCAGAATTTGTAGCAAATTGACCATCTGTTTTATGTGATTAGTTATACTTGCAAATCGGATATTGGTAGGGTGTTCAACTCCAAGACAAGCCACCCATTATGACATACAACACTTGCATAGTGAATTGGTTGAATTACATGAGTAATGTTGCTTATTCAACCGGTTTGTCCCTGATTCTGGGGACGTGGCATTTTAAATTCATCTTATTGGGGGACATAGCTATAAATTATTCCTAGGACCTATTAACTTGATCACTACCTAGATGAAATATCACGTTTTGGAGAATTGGGGAATTAACATTTTGGACATAAAGTACTATTGATCTTTAAGAGAACATTTTGTCGTAGAGAAACCATTCATGTACAGTAATGGTTTATATCACTTTTATCTGTGAATTCTTTATTGTTTATTTAATACTATAATTGTTAGGAGTTGGGACCTGTAGTCTAACTTTGGTTTATAACTTAAAAGCATTGTTTGATGTATTGTTCCTGACCTAACAAACACTAATCTCTGTTTCTGTGTGTTGCAGCTTTAGTTGTGTATATTTTAATGTTTCATAGGATTGGTATTTGCATAGCTACCATTTTTGTGGTTTAACTTTTTTGCTCGAGTATATTGGTTTCATATGTAATTTTACAATCTTACTAGTCTTTTTAGTGTCTAGGGGGCAGCGAATTGTGTCGGTTTCAATGTCATCGTGTGAAAAGGTTGTTGGAAAAAAATAAAAAAATAAGTAAAAAAAATTAAAAAAATAAATAAAAAAATAAAAATAAAAATAACAAAATAAATAAATAAAATAAATAATAATAAAATAAAATAATAATAATAATAATAATAATAATAATAATAATAAATAAAATAATAAAAATAAAAATAAAAATAAAAAATAAAAAATAAAAAATAAAAAATAAAAAATAAAAATAAAAATATACATATATGTATATATGTATATATATAAATAAGATGAGCAGCGCATGCAACAATACTTGGCTACCATGAATTTGCAACCACAGCAACCACAGCCACGTAATAGCGGTAATGCTTCTGACTCATCAGTAGGTCAATACCTTAGGCGAAGTGGCGGTGGTAGCGGTAGCGATAGCGGCAGCGCTCGTGGTCGTGGTCGTGGTAGTGGTAGTTAAGCATTCATTTTATTTGACATGTAATCAAACAACATATTTTGTTTCCCTTTCCCTTTCCCTTCCCTTTTCCCCAAGCGAAATAGTTTCCCTTTCCCCTTTCCCTTTCCCCTTTCCCGTTTCTCTTTTAGTTGAATACAGTTTTCCGTTATTTGATGTTTAAACAAAACATTTTCCCTTTTCCCTTTTCCCCTTCCCCTTTTCCCTTTCCCTTTACCCCTTTCATGTTTCCCTTGATTTGGATGGTTGTTTCAAGCGAAACAGGTTGTTTGTGTTTCTTTGTATGTTGAAATTTGTTTAAAACAGGTTTGACATGTTTACAGGTGGTTTAATAATAAAATAGAATTTTTTTTTTAAATCTGGGCAAATTACCGACGGAAATTTCCGTTGGTAAATAACAAAAAATAAAATAATTAATCTCGTTACCGACGGATATTTCCGTCGGTAAATAATTAAAAATAAAAAAATAATATTCATTACCGACGGACATTTTCGCCGGTAACGTTTTAAATTACCGACGGACATATCCGCCGGTAAAACTTAAGGTTTCCGACGGATTTAACCGTTGGTAAGGGGTTATATTATTTTATTATTTTAATATTTACCGACGGACATTTCCGTCGGTAACCTCCGACAATGGCTCCGGCAAACCGGCCGGCGTACCTGCTTGCCGACGGACGGTTTCCGACGAAATATTCTGTTTACCAACGGACTATCCGCTGGTAATACCGACGGAAATGGTCCGTCGGTATTACCAACCAATTATTTCCGACGGAATCCGACGGACGATTTCTGTCGGTAATGTCCATTTGCCGACGGATCTGGGAAATTACCGACGAAAATTTCCGTCGGTAAAAGGCCTGTTTCTAGTAGTGATTGTCGTCATGCAGCAAGTGGGTTGTCGCATGATAGGAAGTGGATGGTCCCATGGATTGTTGCATGTATGATAATATTCCCTCATGTCTTCCCGCATGTGCCTTGTATGGTCTTCCCGCATGTCTTCCTGCATATGTGCCTTGTATGGTCTTCCCGCATGCATGTCTGGTGTTGAGTCTTGCAGCAAGTTGATGTCTCCAGGTACGGAGCGTTCCACGTGTCAAGATTTTGGCCTTGACCTTATCCAAATGAAATCTTTTGTTAAGATTGCCCTATGTTGTATGCGTGACACGTGTAAAGTAAGGATAAGATGATAATGATGAGTCATGGGTCATATAAATACCCCCTCCCTCCATAAAGCTAAGGTATGTGAGTTATAAGCTTTCTCTCTCCTCTCTCTCTCTCTCTCTCTCTCTCTCTCTTTCTCTCTCTCTAGAAATGTTTAAAATTATGTCAATATATGTTATGAATCGGATTAATGATTCTCACGCCGGAGGGTTTGTGGGGGGAAAAACCCCCCACCCCTAACGGTGTTTTGTCTTGTAGGTCCCATATTTTTCGGACCTCGTGGAGCGTGTTTTTCCGGTCCGGCTGCCCCTATGTTGTATGCGTGACACGTGTAAAGTAAGGATAAGATGATAATGATGAGTCATGGGTCATATAAATACCCCCTCCCTCCATAAAGCTAAGGTATGTGAGTTATAAGCTTTCTCTCTCCTCTCTCTCTCTCTCTAGAAATGTTTAAAATTATGTCAATATATGTTATGAATCGGATTAATGATTCTCACGCCGGAGGGTTTGTGGGGGGAAAAACCCCCCACCCCTAACGGTGTTTTGTCTTGTAGGTCCCATATTTTTCGGACCTCGTGGAGCGTGTTTTTCCGGTCCGGCTGCCGTTGCTACCCCGGTCAGTTCCCTGTGCAACATTTTTCTATGTAGCATCAATATTAAAAGTACTTCACTTGTTACACTCACACACCTAAATTGTGGGCCCCACTTTTAAATCTCACTCACTAAATTTTCACCCGCAACACCAATGTGGACGCCATTGATGATCATCTCCAAAACTTCACTTCTCTCCTAATCAATAGATTCTCCAGTATCCTCCGCACTCACCTCCTGCTCGTTACACTTCCAATCCTGGTTCAACCATTGCTCGCTGATACCTTCGAACAAACTATAATCACTTGAGTCTTATACAGCTCGATCCGACTCTATTAGACGATTTAGTGTTTAGGACTAGAGGGAGCAGTAGATCTTCAAATTATTTGAAATTGATTTCATTTTTGTAGATTGAAATCTGAAATGAAGCAGCTCAATCTGTCTCCTTCACCGATTTTGATTTTATTTTTTTCTAGGGAACACTTTGATTTCGATAATCATTTGGAGATTGATTTGGCTCCGGTTAGGCCTTGCTTCAAGGAGCACCAGAAGATCTAGCAGGAGTGCTTCACTTTCGCCGATTCAGATCTTGATTTTTCTTACAATCTTTGTGTGTCATTTTCGCGCTCGTCGAATGGATAAGAAAGTAATGGGCATAGAGAGAGAAAGGGGCGCATGAGGAAAGTGTAAGGTTAGTTTTTTCATTTTGAATTATTATAAAGAAGGCCAGGATTCTACGGGGGTTTTGATTTCAGCACAGGGATCCTAAAATAATAAAATGTGTTGTTTTTATTGGTAAATTTCACCATATACTCCCTCCGTCCCGCCCGAAAAGCCACAAATTTTCATTTTGGGCGTCCCATTTAAAAAGGCACTTTCCCAAAAAGAAAAGTTTTTATTACTATTTCACCCACTCATTCTCTCTCCTACTTTACTTTTACACTCACAACATTCTCTTTCCTAACTATTCCTCTCACTCATTCTCTCTCCTATTTAATTTTTCACATTCACAACATTTAAACTTTTTCTCTTTCCTACATCACTTTCCTTAATTTGCGTGCGAGGTCCATTTTGTAGCTTTTCGGGTGGGACAGAGGGAGTATATCTCTGGGATATATCGATAAAAACCCCTTTAATAAATTGAGTTTATGCAGTGGAAATAAATAATTAAATAAAGCAATGAAATTGAAAGACATAGTGAGTGTGTGTGTGTGTGTGTGTGAGTGAGTATTTGACAAACTTGAGATAATTAATTTAAAATGGTTCAGAGATTAATCTTTCTTATACGTACATCCCCAAGTGAGATCAATGCACTATAATCTTCTTTTGACAAGGCAAGTTCCCTTAACTTCCTCTTCTTAATTTGTTTGATATTGTACGTAATAAGTGAAAATTATGTATTAAAATGCGATTAAAAAAAGTTAGAACGGAAAACAAAATAAATTCTGAACTTTGAAAACAAAGAAAAAGTCATAGAACTAAAATGCATTGGAGGACAATTTTTCTAGGCGCTGTGTAATTTACTACAAATTTATTAAAAATTGTGGATATTCTTTACTGTTGTGAAAATAGACTCTCCCTACACACAAACGTATACTCCCTCCCAAAGTAATCAGCATATTTTATATATATACAAGGTAATATATAAAATATTCAATTACAGAAACTTTTTAAAAAACATACTAATATTCATGAGAAATAATAATATTTATTCCTGAACTTATACAAATAAATTTTCACAATTTAATCAAACGAAAAACAAAAAGAAAGTACATTTCTTCCATCCCATTTGCTCTTATGACAATGGAAAAAATCAAACAAAAAAAAAAATCCAATTTAGAAGACGTAATTCATCTCCTTTTTCAAAATAAAAAAAAAAAAAAAAAAAAAAAAAAAAAGACACAACTAGCTAGCTAATTAGTTTACTCTCCTGCAGTTCAAACGAATTTGGCCATTTCTACCAGTTAATGGTTTGATATTTCCCATTTTAACCATAGACTCAGCAAAATCTTTCGAAAAAGCCCCTGCATTAACGCTATAACTCCTGACAAGCCCATCAGTTCGGCCACCATTAAACAATGCTTGATCAGAGTGCAATAGTCCCCTTCTTCTAACCAAGTTGCTAAAGTATTTTGTGTCAAACTGTGCAGCTGTTTGATCTAGAGGAGCTAAGTTCGAATCACCTCCGTTACGAGGACAAGTATTTTGGCGTTGGCGCGCATAGAGGGGGTCAATAGTACTTTCATTGTAAATGCGGGTCTTGAAAAATGCACATTGTGAAAACCCTAGGGTGTGGCCACCCGAGAGGGCAACTAGGTCTTTTTCATTGAGACCTTGTTTCCGAAAGTTACTGATTAGTGCAGGGAGGTCCATGAATGGTGATGGAATGTCACTGTTCGCTGTAGCCCTACTCGCAGTTGTTGAATCCCTTCTTCCTAGTGGCACCCTCCATGATGGTCCGCCAAGCTGTATATACGTATAATATGACGAGTGACGAGATATTAGTTTATATATATATATGTAAAACCTTAATTATTTTGTCATTCTAATGCATGGATCAGGATTGAAATTGAAACCCTAATTATTTTTGTGTTAAGAAACAAGGTTTAGGTATGGGGAAGTTAAAACCCTAGCTAGTTGACATGCTACTAGTTAGGTGTTTTATGATTCAAGTATATATATATATATATCCATACATACATACGCACGTACCGCAACAACAGAATCACGAGCTGCAACAGTCAAAATATCGGCACAAGACACCACTGGGCGGCCACAAGCCTTGTCCACCGCAGTTTTGATTCTATCAATCACCTCAAATCCTCTAGCAGAGTTATTGTTTGGAAGTGCGTTCTTTTCACTGTCAATGCTTGATGTTTGATCAAGAAGAATCGAAGCATCACAACCCTACATGAATTTAAACAACCAATTTTAGGCAAAAATAAAACAAAATTAGCCAGCCTCATAAAGTTTTGCTTAAAAATGAATTAACATGTATGAAATAGAGAATGGAACACTTTCATACGTTAACAAAACAATCATGGAAGTGTAAACGTAGCAAAGAAGCACCCATGCGCCTTTCTTGGTTCACTGCATCTTGGACAAGGCGCTTAATGGTTGGCAAAGCCTTAGGGCAAACTTTATCGTAGTAATTTGTCAAGAGAGACTGAGAGAAAGCTGTCGTCGCAAAGGAAAACAGGAGAAGGGTAAGAAAACAAAGTGAGCTAATTTGAGGCATTTTTGGTTGATGATCACTTAATTATGTGCTCTTGGAAATGTATGCTTTTGTTGTGTGTCATTTCAAAGTTAGAATTACGTCTATATATAGGAGGGGAAATTGAATAAGTCCAAGAGGTTTGGTTAATTTTTAAATTGAAGTTGTCTATAAACTCTGAATTGGCCTGCTAGATTATATATTTCCAATGCAGACAGCTACCTTGCAAAGAAGGAAAACCATACAAGCAAGAATTTTATGTGTAGATTTCTGAAAAGTCTACACATATTTTGCTGGTAGGAGTAAGGACGGCAATGACAATTTTTTTAAGAACAGTTAAATAAACTCTTGGCGCACCTACCACGTATCTATATGGCTCACTAAAGAATTTTAGTTCGGATGGTATACATTATTAGCTTTAATAGTGAAGATAGCGAGTTCGAATTCTGTAAAAAAATATGTGTTAGCCTATTTATATAAATTCATGTTGTATATATATATATATCATTTTTCCTAGCTTAAATAAGTTTATTGTCTATGATAATAAATAGTTGAGATTAGAATATTGGTTATAGCAATGAAGATATGTCTCTCATGTACTCCCTCCACCCCGGAAATCTTCCTACTCTTTTTTGTGTTAACACGATAGTACTTTTATCATTAATTTTAGGTTTATTAAATTATCCGAATTAACATCTAAAAATTGTTATTGATAGTATTTTTAATGGTTTATCAATAACATGTTTCAATTTTTTATTATAATAATTAAATCAATCTAAAATTATTGTTTAGTATCTTTGTGCTAATGACAAAAAAGTGGGAAGATCATTTCGGGATACTTTTTGATTGTTAACACGAATGTACTTTGATAACAAGTTTCGATTTTTCATTAGAATAATCAAATCAACCTAAAATTATTGCTTAATGTACCTGTGTTAATGACAAAAAAAAATGGAAAAATCATTTCGGAAGGATGGAATATTTAATATAATACGATGATCTTTTTGTTGAAAATCAGCGTACAACATTTTGAAACACTTACTTGTACATGTTTGTCATTTTAAAGGGTGTTTCTTTTTTATCTTTAAAAAAAAATGTTGGAGCTCGATCGTACTAAATAGTAAATACCAAAATGAGGGCTGCTGTAAAGTGAGGGGGAGGGGAGTTCTACGAAATTAAGCAGAAGTTAGAGTAGGTGGGTGAATTTTTCAAATATTCTATAGTTAGGCCTTGACCAAAACTTATTTTTATTTTTAAGCATTCGTTTCACTGTTTTATGATGTGGAACATCTCATGGAGATTAGAAGACAAAGAGATATAGAAGAATCAGCACATAGGAAATGTACATCCAACAGCTCAGTACATTGAACAGTGGCTTTGTGGCTTTGTTTCATTTTTCCTTTCATACTAAGTGATAACCCGTGTTTCGCACGAATACCATGGTGCACGGGTTATTTAATTCCCAACTTTCCATAAAACAAAATGCAAAAATACTACTAAAATTAATTATTTATATTTCCATAGTTCCCGTAATAATATAATCGACATTTTTTATTGCAAATTGGACAATTTTTTCGGAACAGAGAAAGTATTTTTTTTATTTAATTGAAGGACCGAGAATAATTATAATTTATAAATGGCTATTCTTCTGAATATTATATAACGAAAATGTACATATATTGTGATACTAAAATAATAGTAGTTATATGAACTATATTAATTATTATTATTATTATTATTATTATTATTATTATTATTATTATTATTATTATTATTATTATTATTATTATTATTATTATTATTATTATAATTATTATTATTATTATTATTATTATTATTATTATTATTATTATTATTATTATTATTATTATTATTATTATTATTATTATATCTTCTATTTGAAAATAGCTTAATAAAATGAACCTTATATTATTATATTGATATTTATCAATTAAATTTTTCAAATATGTTTCGATTGATAAAAAAATCACATTGTTTAACGTTCTAGTATATCCACACATTCGTATGTATTATTTCTAAATGTTTTTTAATCATGCACTTCCTTTGACTTGTCATGCTTCGACATTTCAAGACTCTTGACATTCAGTTGACAATTTGCAATTCACCTCTTTGTTGATAAATAATATCAATTCAAATAAGTATTTGAAGGAGTGAAATATTTATGTCACGTTTAATATTACAATAACTTTATATGATCTTTGTTGATAGATAATATCAATTAATTAAAATAAGTATTTGAAGGAGTAAAATATTTGTGTCACGTTTAATATTAAACATGAAATATTTATGTAAAGTTTAATATTACAATAACAAATTGCATATATGTAATTTTAGTTTTTAGAAACAATATATTATACTCCCTCCGTCCCACCAAAACTGATACTTATTTCCTTTTTGGTCCGTCCCAGCCAAACTGATACTTTCCAAAATGGCAAAAAATTTATAATTTTATATTGATTCTAACCCACTCATTTAACCCTAATAAAAATTAATTACCTAATTCTAATTCTAATCGGGCCATTAATAAAATCATTTACCTAACCTAATTTAATACACCCAACCTAATACCCATTTACCCAACTACCCCCTATCCATTCATTTCTCATATCCATCTTCAAAGAAACCCTACATCGTTCTTTCAACCATCTTCAAAGAAACCCTAGCTCGTCGATTCCCTTGCTCCCTGCAACCCTAGCTTCTTCAAAGCCATGGATCCGACTTCATCCACGGCAACAAACTTCAATTCCAAGGTTTCGTTGCCCGTAGAAACACTACAAGGAAAACCGGATTTAGAGACGGAAATTTAGAGACGGACGAAAGTTGTAGCTAATTTGGCGACAGATTAGAAACAGAACCAAAAATCAGAGACGGATTCGGATTCCGCCTCTAAATTAGAGACGGATTCAGATTCCGTCTCTAATTCAGAGACGGAATCTGAATCCGTCTCTAATATAGAGACGGAATCCGAATCCGTCTCTAATTTAGAGACGAAATCTGATTCCGTCTCTAATTTAGAGACGGATTCAGATTCCGTCTCTAAATTTTAGAGACGGGTTTTATATCTGTCTCTAAAATAGAGACAGATTAAGAATTCGTCTCTTAATTAGAGACAGATTCAGAATCCGTCTCTAAATTAGAGACAGATTCAGAATCCGTCTCTAAACTTTAGAGACAGATTTTAACCCGTCTCTAATTTAGAGACAGATTTTTGAATCCGTCTCTAATTTAGTGACAGATTCAACATCTGTCTCTAAAATTTAGAGACAGATTTAGTATCCGTCTCTAAATTTGACTTTTATTCTATATACTTTCATTTGTTTAGTTTTTTTCTATCTTTTTTTATATAACTTTTTCTAAAAAAAACCACTGATTAACAAAGGCTAAAATATTGTTTTCTAGTCAATAAAATTTTTTAAAAAAATAAAAAATAAATATAGGGTAGCCCGTCCCTCTTTTGACTTTTCTTCTATATACTTTTATTTGTTTAGTTTTTTTCTATCTTTTTTTCTATAACTTTTTCTAAAAAAAACCACTGATTAACAAAGGCTAAAATATTGTTTTCTAGTCAATAAAAATTTTTTAACACAATAAAAAATAAATATAGGGTAGTCCGTCCCTCTTTTGACTTTTCTTCTATATACTTTCATTTGTTTAGTTTTTTCTATCTTTTTTCTATAACTTTTTCTAAAAAAAACCACTGATTAAGAAAGGCTAAAATATTGTTTTCTAGACAATAAAAAATTTAAAAAAATAAAAAATAAATATAGGGTAGTCCGTCCCTCTTTTGACTTTTCTTCTATATACTTTCATTTGTTTAGTTTTTTTCTATCTTTTTTCTATAACTTTTTCTAAAAAAAACCACTGATTAACAAAGGCTAAAATATTGATTTCTAGTCAATAAAAATTTTTTAAAAAAAATAAAAAATAAATATAGGGTAGTCCTGTCCCTCTTTTGACTTTTCTTCTATATACTTTCATTTGTTTAGTTTTTTCTATCTTTTTTCTATAACTTTTTCTAAAAAAAATCACTGATTAACAAAGGCTAAAATATTGTTTTCTAGACAATAAAAAATTTAAAAAAATAAAAAATAAATATAGGGTAGTCCGTCCCTCTTTTGACTTTTCTTCTATATACTTTCATTTGTTTAGTTTTTTTCTATCTTTTTCTATAACTTTTTCTAAAAAAAACCACTGATTAACAAAGGCTAAAATATTGATTTCTAGTCAATAAAAAATTTTAAAAAAATAAAAATAAAATATAGGGTAGTCCGTCCCTCTATTGACTTTTCTTCAATATACTTTCATTTGTTTAGTTTTTTTCTATCTTTTTTTCTATAATTTTTTCTAAAAAAACACTGATTAACAAAGGCTAAACTATTTTTTTCTAGTCAATAAAAAATTTTTTAAAAAATAAAAAATAAATAGAGGGTAGTCCGTCCCTCTTTTGACTTTTCTTCTATATACTTTCATTTGTTTAGTTTTTTCTATCTTTTTCTATAACTTTTCTAAAAAAAACCACTGATTAACAAAGGCTAAAATATTGTTTTCTAGACAATAAAATTTTTTTAAAAAAATAAAAAATAAATATAGGGTAGTCTGTCCCTCTTTTGACTTTTCTTCTATATACTTTCATTTGTTTAGTTTTTTTCTGTCTTTTTTATATAATTTTTTCTAAAAAAAACCACTAAATAAATAAGGCTAAAATATTGTTTTCTAGTCAATAAAAAATTTTAAAAAAAATAAATATAGGGTAGTCCGTCCCTCTTTTGACTTTTCTTCTATATACTTTCATTTGTTTAGTTTTTTTCTATCTTTTTTTCTATAACTTTTTCTAAAAAAACCACTGATTAACAAAGGCTAAAATATCTATTTCTAGTCAATAATTTTTTTTAAAAAAAAATAATAAATAAATATAGGGTAGTCCGTCTCTCTTTTGACTTTTCTTCTATATACTTTCATTTGTTTAGTTTTTTTCTATCTTTTTTTCTATAACTTTTTCTAAAAAAAACCACCGATTAACAAAGGCTAAAATATTGTTTTCTAGTCAATAAAATTTTTTAAAAAAACATAAAAAATAAATATAGGGTAGTCCGTCCCTCTTTTGACTTTTCTTCTATATACTTTCATTTGTTTAGTTTTTTTCTATCTTTTTTTATATAACTTTTTCTAAAAAAAACCACTGATTAACAAAGGATAAAATATTATTTTCTAGTCAATAAAAAAATTTAAAAAAAATAAAAAATACATATAGGGTAGTCCGTCCCTCTTTTGACTTTTCATCTATATAGGGTTTAGGGGTTAGGGTTTATGATTTAGGGTTAGGGTTTAGGGTATATGGTATAGGGTTTAGGGCATAGGTTTAGGGTATAGGGTATAATGTATAAGGGTATAGGGTTTAGGGTATAGGGTTTAGGGTTTAGGGTTTAGCGTTTAGGGTTTAGGGGTTAGGGTATAGGGTATAATGTATAAAGGTTAGGGTATAGGGTATAGGGTATACCACATACCACTATACTAAACGCTATACCACTATACCTAAACCTAACCCTTAAACCCTAAATCTATATCCTATACCTATACCCTATACCCTAAACCCTATACCCTATAGCCTAAACCCCAAACCCTATACTGACCTTTATACATTATACCCTATCCAGTATGCCACAAACCCTATACCACTGAACCACTAAATCCACATACCTATGCCACTAAACCCCAGACCTAAACCCCAGACCCTAAATCCTAAACCCTAAACCACTATGCCACATGCCACATACCACACATGCCCTAAAACTCTACATACCACCTAAACCACATGCCACATACCATAAACCACTAAACCCTAACCCAAACCACAAACCCTATACCTTATACCACATACCACTGAAACCCCAGACCTAAACCCTATGCCACATACCACTAACCCTTATACATTATACCACATGCCCTAACCCCTAAACCTAAATCCTATACCACTAAACCCTAAATCCTATACCCTATACCTTATACCACACAAACCCAAACCCAAACCACTGAATCACATGCCACAAATCCTGATACCACATACCTAAACCTAAAGCCACTATGCCTTATACATTATACCACTATGCCCTAAACCTATGCCCTAAGCCACATACCACTAAACCCATACCTATACCCTATGCCACAACCCTTATACATTATACCACTATGCCCCAACCCCTAAACCACATCCAACCACAAACCCTAAATCCATACCACTAAACCACGAGATCACATGCCACATACTAAATCTTATACCACATGCCCTAAACCACAAACTCTAAACCCTAAACCCTAAACCACTATGCCCTTATACATTATACCACTATACCTAAACCTATGCCCTAAACCCTATACCCTATACCATAAACCACTATACCCTAAACCCTAAACCCTAAGCCACAACCCTATACCACTAAACCTTATACCGTATACCACCTAAACCACAAACCACATACCACTAAACCACTAAACCACTAAACCACTAACCCCTAACCCTATACCCTAAACCTTATACCCTATACTCTATTATTAATTAATTAATAACATTATTATTTTTTATGTTATGTATTATTACTAGTTATTATTAATATTATTATTAATTATATAATAATAATTATTAATATATTCAATTATATAATTGAATAATTAACAATAACATCATTATTAGTCTTATTATTAAGTATTATTATTAAGTATTATTACTAATTATATGATAATGTTATTATTCTTGATATTAGGCATATTACTATAACTAAAATTTTGGGTAAATCAAATAAAAGCATGTAAATATTTTAGATAAGTTTTTGTAAATTTCAGTAATAAAAAAAATTTAAAATATTTTTTCCTATTCAATAAAAAATAATAAAAATTTCTAATTATTATTAATACTATTATTAATGATTATATAATTAATATTAATTAATTAATTAATTAATTATATAATTATATAATTAATAATTTATTAATAAATATTATTAATTATAAATATTATTATTCTTAATAATAGACATAAATATTTTAGTTAGTGTATAATATAGTGTGAAATAAATATAAGTATATGATGTGGCATTGTTTGATTGGATATCAAAATTTCACGCGAATCATGAGCAAAGCAACATCTAACCGTTCACTGCATTCAATCCAACTGTCCATATTAATTTGAACAAAACCTCTTACCTTTCCTCTATTCCTCTCATTTAACCCTATTTCTCCAACAAACGCAAACAGCCCGTTCCCTACTCTCTCTGCACCTTACGCGCCATCACGAGTCACCCTCAGCCTCAGCCCTCAGCCCTCCGCCTCCATCACTCTCACTTTCTCCATTTTCTTCGCCCTCAGCCACTCACAATACTCCTCCCTCTCCCTCTCTGTTTTCTTCACAATGTCGCCACTCACAATATGCCGCCGTCACCTACTCACCCTCAGTTCCTTACGCCATTGCTCTACCACTCTTGCAATGGCAAGGCGAGAGACAACGGTGTAAAGATCGCCGTCAAACTCCTCCATAGGCGACAACCATAACCGTCGGCGAGATTCCGGCCATTCCGCTCTTGGTATAGGTTTAATTCAATCTTAATTCTTAAATTTCTTTTCAATTTTGTGCTCTTAGTCAATGATCTCGATTATTACGATTTCCCCTTCCATTTGAGAAATTTCAATTTTGTTGTATTATATAATTTTTTGTTCAACCCGTGGTGAACAAAATTTATAGACGGGACATTCGAAAATGCTTTTTTTTTTTTTATACAATTCAATAGCAAAGATACATCTTCATTAGTTGCTCTCGGGTAATGATGCAATTAGAAGCTTCCTATAAAGCTGTACGCGGTGTAGTTATACTCGGCTTGGTTTTGGTCATACTCGAGTTGAACATAGCTACCACTTGGATCCGAGTAACTGAGAAAAGGATTATTTAGTAGATTAAAATAAATCTTGATGAATGCATAGTTAGATAACATATTTGTTGGCATACCTTTATTGGTTCTCCAAAATCCCCCTCTGCTTGAGCGATCTAATGAAGCGAGTCCGGAAAGCAATGCTAAATGTGTTTATCTTCTTATCCTATCGGCAAAAGATCACTTTGAAAATATTTGAACTTTGGAGAAGTTAACGGGATCCATATGCTAAAAATAGGGAGTAGGAGGCTCATGTGCATTTCTGCTCAAAAGTTAAAACCCCAATTCTGTTGATTTCCAAATTATTGTTTTTTTAATCACTTTTAGAGGGAACATTGTGCAAAACTTCGAAAGTCAATCACATGTTGGTTTTCAAGCGGAGTTATATATGAGCCATTTAGAGAAAAATAGCTAGATGATGACATCCTATTAGAAATCCATTTTCAAATTGGAAAAACATTAACAGTGGGGGTCCTGAAAAATGCTTTCAACCAACATACATTGCTATACTCTGTTTGGGAGAAAAAAATCAATGTTTTCAAGTTTGAGTTGGAGCTCAACTGACAATAATATAGGATACCTCACCAGAAGCATAATTCATTGCTCTGTACCTGTCCTACTTTTTTTGACATTCTGAAAATGCTTTTTTTTATACAATTCAATAGCAAAGATACGCCTTCACCATCGCCGTCGGCTGGTTCAACTGCTACTGAGTTCATCAAACAGGTTTTCCAATTGCCAAGTCTCTATCTCTATATGTCTGTAACATAATTGAATTGGATAATGACACTGAATTTATTGATTTCTAATGTACAGATAAGGAGCCACAAAATTGCCTTGGCGAGAGATCAATAACCTTCCTTCCTCTCGGGTTCATAATTCAAATTACAATCTTTATTTCTCCGATCAAATTAGGGCTCAAAAATATGTGTTCAATGAATATCTTGTTTTTGGTGTTTGTATGGTGGTCATTTGCTCATATGAATGGCCTTGGTTTGTAGACGGATTGTGTGTTTGGCTCAACCAAGTGGCGGTTGAAGAAGCGGCAAAATGTGGAGACTTACGTGTGGCCGGCGCCGGCCTCAAAACACTCCCGGCCACCTCATTCGGTAGAGGTGAGGCTGCATAATCCATGCGGGCGCATGAACTAGGGAATTTTGGGGTCGAAGGTACGGAAGTGAGGCGCGCCGGCCTCACTCGTAGCCCTAGGCGGCCGCCTCGATGGTGAGTGGGTTGGTTTGATTTGGGCCTTGTTTACGCTATGCTTGGTGGATTAGTCTTAATTAGGACTTGTTTCAGGTTTTAATTATTATACTATTGTTTTTGGTTATATAATTGAACCCCATTTGTAATTGTAATTGATTTTAAAAATTTTGATTTAGGAAATTTTATTACATTTTAGTAGTGGTATTTTGACATTGTTAATTGATGTATATGACAATTTTTTCAATATAAGGTTATTTATAAGTGTATTTTAGTAGTATTAAAATTTATTATATATATATATATATATATATATATATATATATACTAGAAGGAAAATGTGTTTTAGAGACGGCAAATTTTGTAGCTAAAATGAAGATTCCGTACCTAAATTGTGTTTAGAGACGAATTTGTTCCGTAGCTATTCCGTGGGTGCAGGTTCGTCGCTAAATTGGGTGTCACTGTTTTGTAGCTGTTTTAGATACGGACATATCCGTCTCTAATTTAGAGACGGACATTCTGTCTCTAAATTAGAGACGGACATATCCGTCTCTAAATTAGAGACGGACATATCCGTCTCTAAATTAGAGACGGATATGTCCGTCTCTAAAATAGCTACAAAACAGTGACGCCCAATTTAGCAACGAACCTGCACCCACGGAATAGCTACGGAAAAAATCCGTCTCTAAACACGATTTAGCTACGGAATCTTCATTTTAGCTACGGATTTTGCCGTCTCTAAAATGGTTTTTCCTTGTAGTGAAACTACGGTGGCGACGATTCCTTCGGTTGATGTTGCCGAATCAGATCTATGTCCTGATTCACCGATTTATGAAGTTTCTCCTTCGATTCCTCACTCATACTACGGAATCGTCGTCCCCGAGACTCCGTTTCCTTACGATGACTACGGTTCATCACTAGCTAGTCCATGATGATACCGAAGTGCCTGAGACTCAGTTTAGTGATTTTGAGCATGGCGAATCGTTAATGGCTGAAATGGAGCTTGAATATCGTTCGAAGGCTGCAATAGAGGTCCCGCCTTTGTCCATTGAATTCAGATTTGGGATGTACCTTTCATCCCTAAGAATGATGGCTTGTTTCTTACCAAAATGGATTTCTAAGGATGCGATTGATAGTCCATTATACTCGGCTACGGATGAAATTAATGAATTCTTGGCTTCCTCCACTTATAAGGTCGTATCTCTAATTTTACTATTTTTGGTGCATTTGTATGATTAAGAGTACGAATTTCTTTTGGAATATTTCTTCTTGGGAGTGAAATGATGATTGTCTTGTTGGTAATTAGGGTTGGAAAAAATTGTGCTATTGTTTTTCTGGCTTATTCAGTTTATGTGTGCACAATGATGTTTTGTGGTGTTTGTGATGGTATTTGCTGAGACTAAAATGGTGATTTAATATGCTATTTGTATGAGAACAGAGGCTGCCTTGATATTGAAAATGTACTTGTTGATTTTTGGGGTGTCTATGATGGTATTTGCTAAGACTAAAATGGTGGTTTGATCACATATTCAAATCTAAAACAATAATTATTAATTAAAAAATAAAATTAAATTAAAATATAAATGAATTAAGAAAATATAATCTTAATCAAGATAAAATATAAACATTAAATATAGGGAAAAAAAGTCAAATAAAAAGTAGAACTTAAGGGCACAATTTTTATAATAAAATTCATAAGAAAAAATATTTAAGAAAAATCAAAGTATAAAATTTTAAAATTTCATATACTATAGTTCTTCACAAATTGTAATCAAAATAAGAAAAATTAAAATGAAAATGAAAATGAAAAATTACAAAAACTAAATTAAAAAAATACATTTAATTACGAAATAAAAATCAATATAAAATCAAAAACTAAATCAAAATACAAAAAAATCAAAAGTAAATATTTTTTTAAGGCAAAAGAAAAATCACATATAAATTAATTTGTAAATTAGAGCCAAAAAAATCAAAAGGAAAGCAAAAAATCAAACAGAAATATAAGATTAAAAGTAAAAAATCAACTAAAAATCAAAATGAAATTCTCATTTGAATCAAGTTGTGAAAAAAAAAATTGTAACAAAAATCAAATTCAAAAGTATATATTAATAAGGCAATATATATATAAAAAATAATGAGTAGTATCATAACATAAGTTATTTTAATTTCATCAAACTTTGTTTTCTTTATCAAAAAATTTTAATCAAAATATACAAAAATCAACAAATAATATCAAAGAAAAATATTCAAATATTCCGAAAACGAAATTTAAACAAAACAAAAGATCAATCTAAACTTGAAGAGAAATACAAATAGTCAAAATATAATCAAAAGGGAAAATAATGTAAAATCAAGTCAAAATAAAGTTCTCATTTAAATCAATATGTAAATTATCCAAAAAAAATCAAGAGCAAAAAAAAAAGTAAATAAAAATATATAATTAAAAATTAAATATAAAAATATATGTGAATATGAAATATAATTAAATTTAAATAATGTTAAGGTTAGGATTGCAACCAAGGAATATATCAAAACTATGATGCCCTTAAAAAACAACTTAAATACAAAATCAATAATATATTTTTAATCCAAATGAATAATATTACTGATGATGCCAAAAAGTCGAATCAGCCTAAATCCATCGGTCGGTTGTACTCCGGCGATTGAATAGCCTGAAAAACAAACAAGAAACGTAAACTAAGCCGGGCTTCACCGGCGAAGGCCCTCCGGCGTGAGAGTAAGTTCACGGTTTTGTATATAGAGAAATCAATTTGACAGAGTTTAAAAAAAAAGATAACGTACCAAAATATTGGAATTATGGCTTGTATTTATAGGGATGGATATGTAGAATCCCTATTGAACTTGGATCGAAAGAGATAAGATATAAATCCTGGGAGGATTATATCTATTAAGGAGTCCTTGTTTGACTTGAATTGATATAGGAGGTGGTTATAATCCTGATAAGATTATAACTGCATAGTGTCCTTGTTGGGATAGGACTGTACAAGCTGTAATTCTGCTGGTAATCCGGGGAGGTCCCTCCTCGTCATCGTCACTTAGTCAGTTTATGATGAGCCGGGGAGGAAATATGAAGGAATGGGGGACGCCCACTTCCTGGTAATTGTATAGCCGAGGAGCTATGATGGGATAGCCGAGGAGGCCTCCTCGTCGCTAAGGGAGGGTATCTCGGCCTTGGAGGGGAGTTTCCTCGGCCCTTGATTAGGGCCTTGGTCATTACACTTGCTAAGGCCTTGATCGGCCCAAGTAATGCCGAGATAGAGAGAGACGAGGAAGCCCAGGTCTTCTCTCGTAGCTGAGTCTTGATGAATTATGTTTAGGGCCTGATTCACTTGGGTCTGGCCCGGACTAGCCCATATTTGTACTTTGGTTTATACCGTTCAATTACCAACACCAAAATTATAATAAAAACAACATAATAATGAACTTACCAAAGTCTTCGCATGTCAACAAAAATTCTTCTATTGAAAAGGATATAGTCCACGGCAATTGTGGCAAATGGTGAAGAAAATAGAAAAAAGAAGTCATAAAGGAGGTGGGTGAGGAGGATCGGAAGTATGATTAACAACAAAAGAGAATAACCAAAAGAGATTTAATCAAATTCATCATTAAAAACATTAAACATCTTTTTGCCTTTTGGATTACTAAAATAAATTTCTTTAATTATTATCATTTTCCAAGCAAAACTATATGTATTTCGAAAAAGAAAATAATGCATTTTTGTATATGAAAAGTTGAATTAGGATAATCAATACATAAGAAGCCGAAAAGTTGATAATGTATAAATTTATTAGCCTTTTTAAATAAAAACAATAAACGTCTTTTTGCCATTTGGATTACTAAAATAAATTTCGTTAATTATTATCATATTTCCAAGCAAAAATATATGTATTTCGAAAATATAATAATGCATTTTTGTATATGAAAAGTTGAATTAGAATAATCAATATATAAGAAGCCGAAAAGTTGATAATGTATCAATTTATTAGCGCTTTTAAACGCATAGCCTACCTAGTCTATACTTCTATTTGTTAGAACATGGATTAATAATATGTGTTATTTAATTCCATATGTTATAATCATTTAATAATGTTAAAGTATAGATCAAATATGTAGAATTCCATTAGGTGTAAGTGCCATTAAATGATGGGCATAATGGTAACTTCACACCATCATCTTTATGAAAGGGTGTAGTCCCTAAATGAAGTGCCCCTTCTCTATCTATATAAAGGCTATCCATCAGCCATTTAGAGACACTTAACATCATTTACAATTCAGTCAAAACATTCTTCATTCATCTAAGAAGAACAAGTGTGGGCACTATCATTTAGAAGTACTATCTCCCTACTCTCTTCTTTCATTCAAGAACAAGATCAAGAGCACAAACATGGATTCTTCAGGTACACGCTTCCGTCTTCATCTTCCTCTCATTCTTAATCCACTACAAGAAAACAGGGCAACTGAAACGGAATTTTGCAACCGAATTGAAATCAGTTTCAGAACAGGGCAACTGAAACGGAATTTTGCAACCAAATTGAAATCAGTTTCAGAGTAAAAAGTTCTCATTGAAAATTGACGTGCACAATTAATATTGCAACTCATATTGCAACGGAAAATCATTTTGTCGCTTCATGTTTCGGGGTTGCAACGGATTTTGAAACAGATGCACTTCTGTTTCAATTTTCTGTTTCAAATTCAGTTGCAACTATTAATATAAAATTTATATATTTTGAACTTAAAAAAATTGGCCGCAAAAATTTTGGAGGGAGGAAACCCGCCTAATTTTGCGAGGAATTTTGAAACAGATAAATTTCCGTTTCAAATTCTCCATTCAATTTCGATTGCAATTAATCCTAAATTATTTTTATTTTATAAAATTGTAAAAAGTATATAAAACGACAGCGTAGTGTACGGTGTATTTTTACCAAATTACTTTGCGACCTAATTCCCTACCCATTCAAACCAAAGGAGCAGACACACCTCGCCGCTCTTTCCCCCCTCTCTCTTCTCGCCCTGGCTCTCACTCTCTCTCTCCACTACTGCGACGTGGTGCCGGCTCTCCTTTCCGACGAAATTCGTGGTGCCGGCGTCTTAGGCATCTCCTTCCCTTTCCGTAGAATTGAACAAGGTATTGATAACCCTTTCCGCCGAATTGAACATGGTTCCATGATTGTTGATCTCTTGCTATTGAATTTCGATTCCTAGGTATTCAATTTAGTTGAATACCTAGATATGAAACCAGAATCAACAATTAAATCTACTAATACCGATTTGTGTTTTTTCTTCTTGGTTACAGGTAATTCGAAAAAAGACCCTTAATAGCACTGTGTTTTTTTATTCATCACGGTAAGGTAAAATCGCCAGCTTTTCCTTTTTAAATATTATTTCCCTGTTGTGTTCTTTTTGTGTCTGTAATTGAATTTACAGAATTGAGAAAATGAATGATATGTGTTTCGAAATTCAGTAATTGGTGTAGGATGTGTATTTTTTCATCTAAGTCAAGGTTTATAGTTACACAAACCCGTTTCTCATCCAATTCCCAGTTACATTTTCCATCCATTTTCCCATCTATTAAAATTAGTCTGTGATAAATAATCAATATGTTTGCATTACGAAAGGGATTCTTATCATACATAATGTTTCTATGCCGATTTTGGATTTTTTTTTGTTTTGTTTGAATACTCAAATGCACACATACATGTATGTACTTGTATATCTATACTTATGTGTACTTGTTACTGGAAAAACTTTTTATTATGGTCTGATGTAAAATCAGCCAAAGAGGCTGTCAGGGCAGAAGAAACGCCTTGCGGGGATTGGTCTGTCACGAGGCTGAGGTCTGCCGCTCATGGGACACTCAATACTCCAGGCTTGGGTTTGGTTTTTGGACCAAAAGGAGGACTTGGTGAACAAGGTGATGTTGTATCTCGTCAACTTATCTTAACAAAGGTCTCCCTTGTTGAAAGGCGGCCCGCAAACTACGAAGTAAGATGATGATTTTTGCTGTTTTAGGCACTATTTCTGATCATGCATTCTGGAGATACTAGTACGACATGATATGGATATGACAATCCATTATTACACAAAGAATATTGAAAATGAAAGAATGCCTAACTGTTCTCTTATTGTTCTAACAAATCATAAGTACAAAAGGTTGGAATTAAGAGGAAAAGAGAGAAAACATGATTGCAAGAAGGTATCAGCCTAATTTAGAGTTTTGAATTGACGCATCACACCCGAGCAGATCATTTTTATTAGATGTTCTCTGATGTCCCTTTTCTTGTTGAATTTTATAAATTTAACCTTGCCGTATCCTAAATTTTCAAGTCTTATGTCTGCCTTATCCTTGCTATCATTGGTATTTTTTTTAATATTAATGAGATACACATGATTTATCCCTCCTGATATCCTAGAAGCATCTGATACTCTTTTAGTCAGTTCGGAATTTTCTTTCCTTCATAATGCTTTAAAGATATCCGCCAGATCATAGTCACTATCCCCTCTTACCATACAGAGAGTACCTTCTCTTCCTTTTTAAGGTTATTCCAATTAGAGAGTACACACACTAAAATCAAGCTTACAGATTTCATGTAATGGTAACTCTAATCCTCATTTAGCCAAAACATTAAATAATAAGTTAGATACTACAAGGTTATTGTTACGTAATGATCATTCCCGGAGGAATTAATATAGAGCTATATCTATACTTCTAGGCAAGCATGCTAACATTTCACGAAATGACCTCCTGATTATCCTGATTGCCATTTGGGGATGGTTCAAAGATGTCTTTTACATGATCCTGTATATTTGGAGGATCTGTGCCTCAGAAATTTATGGAAGCCAGGGTGTTAATTATGAAGAATAACAAGAATGTAGAGGACTCAAAATCAGCTGCAGAGAGTATTGTTTTGGTTGCAAAAACTTGCTTGGTACAGAAACCTCTAATTACTTGGCTTAAAACAGTAGTCAGAATTAAAAAATAAGTAAAACCCGCAGGTTTCCGTTCATTATGGCCTTCTGTCGTTCTGAAGTTGTCCAACCAGACATCTTGCTAACTTCAGATCGAGATGCATACAGTAGCTTTTCACCGGTTTGCAGACTTCCTTCGCATAAAATATGTCATGTCCAAAACAGCAACTTTTAGATATTGTACCTGAAGTAACTGGCTCATCTATAGTGTAATTCATAGATTCTATTCACCTAAAATGGTTTATGAATACTTGCAAAGATATATTAATGAATCAGAATGTAGTTGTCATTCATTTCATGATGAATCAACCGTACTTAAAGTGATCCCCTTTGTGTATGGATCTTAACAATCCTTCTAAATTGTTTTGGAACTTCCACAGGCTGTCATTATCCGTCCTTTATCTGCAGTCAGTTCTCTTGTTCGATTTGCCGAGGAGCCACAGATGTTTGCAATTGAATTCAACGATGGATGCCCTGTCCATGTGAGCTCTTTACTAATTTACAGAATTTCACATAGAAACTGGCTGTGAAATTTACATTATCTTTGTTTCAGGTTTATGCTAGTTATATTTAAAAGAAATAAAAAAAACTTGCATCTTTAATGACCCTTTATCAGTGCTTCCTCAAAGTCATGAGCAGTATTTCTTTCCTCCATGGTATGCAATCTTGTAGATGTTTAGTACTCACAAGCTTCTCTTCCTGTAGTCCCCGCTGAATAATCCATTTCTCCAAGTTACACTAAAAGCGTATCCTCTTTTAGAAATGTGAACTACTTTCTGGGACAAACCAAATTAGGGGGGGGGTATAGAAGAGCTTTATTGACGGCAGTTTGCAGTACAAACAAATGGGAAATCTTTTGCTAAGTACAGACACTAGTACAAATCATCACTGACAAAGCTTAGATTTGAGCTTGAGTCCCGCAGAAGTGTGCGTGCACACACACACACACACTTATATAACAACTCAAAAAGCTTTGATTGTCAGCATATGATCCTTTGAGGTGATGCTTTCAACACTTAATTTTCTCAACTGGATAGTCTACACAACCAAACCAAGCCTCCGTGTAACTCAGTGGAGTATTGTTGTAGAGGGAGCAGTCAGGTGCCTTTACAATGCATGACACTATGGTCTTATGGTAACAGTACTGATGAATTATTGTCAACCAGCATAAATGCCCATACGATATGATCTTTCGGTCTACTTGTGGTCCATGTAGTTTGTGGATAAGCTTGGGTTTTGGCATTTCTATGTCATGGTTCAAAATATTTGTTGTGGCAAGAACGTAGAATATGAGTTACTCGGTCTTTCTGCGCAAGAAGCTAGGATTTCCTGTACGGAAAGTTTATGAAATGTTATCCCCCCTCCCCCTCTATTCATTTTCAATTTGAGTTTGTGAGTTGAACCTATATATGCAGCTGGATACATTTTTAATATATTGTTATCTTCAATCTTTATGAATGTCAATATTAAATGTTTCTTATGGTGCTGGAGATTTAGGATGATGTACTTCATTTCACATATATGATTTAATTATTTTTGATAGGATTACAGATTTTGCAAGATCTTGCTTATATAGACCTTGTTTTCCCTTTGTATAATTGTATATGGTTGTATACCAATACTTCTGAACTTTGGCGAAATGTCAGTTGGCTTGCTGTTCGTTTTACTATAGTGCATGTTTCTTTATATTGATAATGGTTGATATGCAGTTTGTTATCTACTCTGCTCTGTGCAGAGCAGCAGTGTGTTCACTTGAAGTTCTTATATTGATAATGGTTGATATCCTTTTAGAACACTTTGATTTACCGATAAGCTGCTGACTCACACACACAGGCACACACACATGCTCTGTACTGTTGTACCCTTGCAGTGATGCATTTGCTCGCTTATATGATAGACGAATGCTTCCTCCACTTTCATCTCGTCATCTACATGTTCAAATGGAGATTTCACACAGACACAAGAGTTTGAAGATAAGTTGAACGAAAGAGTTGAGAAAATGAGGGATGAAGTCACGGCAAAATTAGAATCCACATATGAGGCTAAATTTGAGGAAATGAAAAATGATTTCCAGTTGCAATTTCAAGAGATGCTCAAATCGAGGACTTAGAGACTTCAAGCATACGTAGTTTAACGGCACGACAGTTTAGTATGATAATTTGAGAATTTATTTTGAATGTTATGTTTGAAGCTTTGTTGACTTTATTTGTTTGATTTAAGATAGTTAAGTTAAATTTTCAATCAGGTACAATTGAGAAATATTTATAATATTAGTAATATTTTATTTTTAGAAAATAATTTTCTGCAACATAATTTTTCGTTGCAAATTAGGTTGCATACTTGAAACTGAAAAATTTAGTTGCTAATTTAGTTCTATGTAATATATTTTTGAAACAGAACAATCAGTTGTAATTAGAAACATAAATAAATCGGTTGCAAACTTTAGAAACAGAAATAACATATTTGAAACAGAACAATCAGTTGCAATTAGAAACAAAAATAAATCGGTTGCAAATTTTAGAAACAGAAATAACATATTTGAAACAGAACAATCAGTTGCAATTAGAAACAGAAATAAATAAGTTGCAAATTTTAGAAACAGAAATAACATATTTGAAACAGAAAAATCAGTTGCAATTAGAAACAGAAATAAATTAGTTGCAAATTTTAGAAACAGAAATAAATCAGTTGTTGTTTGCAACGGATGTAAAAATTGTTCTAGGAAACACATTGCAACAGAATTTGCAACTACTTTTTCAGTTGCAAGGATTTTGCAACCCAAACAGCGGTCAAAAGCGGTCGCACAAATAGCGACGAGGCTTCCTGCGACTGCCTTTACAACGGAAATTTTCGGTTGCAAACATCCATTTGCAACCGATTTTCCTGAATTGCAACCGAAAAATCCGTTTCAGTTGCCCTGTTTTCTTGTAGTGATCTAGTTATGAGTTGGTTCATGGTTAATGGATCATTTTGTTCCAACAATTGGTATCAGAGCCTGATCATATACTAGATTGAGTTTGAAATTATTATAGAGCCTTGTGCTTTAATTTATATCATATTTGTAATCCTTGTGTGATTTCATTTTGTTTTGTTCATGATACTCATCTTGTCTAAGAGTATCATACTCATAACTTCATTCTATTTTTGATTTTTTTTTGTTTTACTCAAAAAGCTTTCAACCCTTAATGTAAGATTATCCCATTTTTTGAACATAGCCACCATCCTTGGATGCGTTGTGAGTTTGTTCATATGCATAGCCACGCATTTTTTAAATGTGTTGTGAGTATGCGGATCTACTTACTTTGGTTGAAAATTGAGTCTCCATTAAATTAAGATCTTCATTCAATTTTCTGGAAATAATGGTAAAATCAAGAGGCACAATGGTTCATACAAGATTACCCCAAGATTCATACTCTAAAAATCTGGAAAATCTAATATTCAGGGTATGCTCGGCCGAGCACCTCCCTTGACTCGGCCGAGCACACCATTTGTACCAGCACATCGTTTGAAAATTTTTGAAAAGGTGCCATCCAACGGTCATGATGCTCGGCCGAGTCAAGGATAGTGCTCGGCCGAGCACCCATAAGGACTCGGCCGAGCACCCCTAAGGACTCGACCGAGCGTAAGGGATCAGACAGGGATGTTCTCTAGAGTGTTTTGCTCGGCCGAGCACCTTCCTTGACTCGGCCGAGCACCACTTAATTTTGACCAGATTTTCAAAATTTTCAATCTTTTGCTATTTTGATCAATTTTCATTCATTTTTTTGAGTAAAGTACACACAATTTGTGCCCAGAATTTTGTGATAATTTGTTAGTAAATTGTAGTATCTGGACACCAGTCGCGCTTCGGCGGTTCTTATAAGTTATCAAACTTTAAGAATGGACGGGTAGAACAAAAGGATATTGTCTTTTATTAATAAATTTCGTTTGTTTCTTTACCATTTTTTTAAATTTTCAGAAATTGCCTTAAGGCCTTACATTTCCGATTAATTATATCCTTAACATTTTTGGACAAAATTAACATGCTTGTTTCCCAAAGGAGACCTTGTTGATTAAATTCAAACTTGTTAAAAGATGAATGTAAGTATTGATATGTGATAACATGCTTGTTTTCCAAAGGAGACATTGTTATTGACTAAGTGTTTGCATTCATGGGGTAATAATTGAATAAAACATTTGGTTATTTTAAATACTTTGTACCATCCCAAAGGAAGGCGAGTGTTTAAAATAAATTGTTTGTATTCTTTATTGCCGGGTAACAAGTACCTTAAACTTTAGGGCATTTTCTATACTTGAACCGGCCCAAAGGAAGGCAAGTATTTAAAGTGTATTGTTTAAGCTATTTGTTTACCCTAAGATAAATCAAATTGTGAGTCAATTCGCAATCCAAAGATTGGTCTTGATGTCATGTTGATTATCTTTATTTTGATGGAATTCATTTGATATAATTAATCATTATGTAGTTTCTTATATATGTTTTGTTTCATTCTTGTTCTTCTCCTTCAGATTTGATTAATGCTTCATCCGTAACTACTGCTATAAATGATGTACCTTTGCTTACTGGGACTAAACTTAAAACTTGAAAAATAATATAACGATGATCTTAGGCAATATGGACATCGATCACGCATTAGGGGAATCAAGTCCCGCTGCTCTCACTAAAGGAATTACCGTTATAGAACGGAAAAATGTTGAGCAATTGGAACGGTCCAACCGCGTGAGTCTAATGATCATGGAAAATGCAGTTTCAAAAACATTTTTGGACAATGTCTCTGAGATCGAAAATGCTGAATTTTTCCTTGAATTCTTGTGAAAACTTGTTTCCATTCAGTACAAGGGTGAGGAAAATCTTCGGGAGTACATTATTGAATTATTTCAACTTTCGATCAAACTAAAGGCACTTAAGTTAGAGATTTCGGAAGATTTGCTCGTGCACTTAGTTTTGATCTATCTTCCTCCTCAATTTGGTCCTTTTGAGGTGACCTATAAATGTCAAAAGTACAAGTGAAATATTAATGGATTACTTTCACATTAGAGGAAGATAGGATGAAATACCTTAAATTAGAAAGTACTCACTCAACATCTACTTCTTCTCGTGGGATTAAGAGAAGAGGGAAGGAAATTGCGGTTGCAAGTAAGAAGCATAAGGGATCATTTAAAGATCATAAAGTCAAGAAATGATTCTTTTGCAAGGACCTTACTCGCATGAAGAACGACTACCATAAGTATCGCGAATGGTGAATTCAGAATGGTATGTCATTTGGTCTTGTTTGTACTAAGGCAAATTTGGTTTCAATTCCTTAATATACATAGTGGTTGTATTTGGTGCAACAACTCACATTAGTTCATGTATGCAGGGTTGCCTGAATTACCGAATCCCCAGTGAAGATGAGAAATACATCTATATGGAAGCTAGAAATCCGGTTGAAGTTATATGCATAGGGACTTTTAGATTAATGATAAGTACTGGCTATTATTTTGTATTAAATAATACAGTCATTGTACCATCTTTTGATGGAATTTAATATCTATCACAATTTTGGACAAGGAAGGTTACTCTTGTTCTTTTGAGAATAATAAATGTGATCTTTATTTTAAATTCCAAATTTGTCGGTACTAGTACTTTGTCATATATCGATAATCTTAATTTACTTGACACAGTCAAGAAAATGAATGAGTCCCATGATGATGAAACCAAAACTAAAGGCATTAAGCAAAATTTATCAAGTGAAAATTCTTGTATTCTATGGCATAGGCGTTTGGGTCATATCTCCAAAGGGAGAATTGATAAAGCTTATGTCGGAGAGAATCCTAAAAATAACTTGATACTCCAGATAAAACTTTTGCATTAAGTGTTTTAAAGAAAAAATTTACAAACATTAAAGGAAATAGAATTTTGAGAGTATCAAACGTCTTGGAACTAATTCATATGGACATTTGTGGACCATTCATTAATCCTTCATGGAATGGTCAACAATATTTCATTACGTTCATGGATGATTACTCTCGTTATGGATACATTATTTTCTTCATGTAAAGTTTCAATCATTGGACGTTTTCAAGTCTTTTAAGGCATAAGAAAGACTATTAAGAACGTTAAAACCGATCATGGTAGTGAAAACTACGGACGGTATAACGTATTGGGTGAATAACGTCCGGGTCCTTTATACTCGCTATTTTGAAGAGTATAGGATTGTCCCTCACTACACCATGCCGGGCAAACCTAGCATAGTATAGCGGAGAGACATAATAAAATCCTTAAGGATATGGTAAGAAGTATGTTTTCTTATACTTCTTTACCTCACTCATTATGGGCGAAGCATTAAAAACCGCTACTTATATTCTCAATATAGCTGCTTCAAAGGCTACCGACAAAACTCCGTATGGATGTTAAGATCGTTGGTGGTTACTTTGTAGGGTATGATAAGAGATCTAGGGGATATAAATTTTATGACCCGAAAACTAGGACATTTTTCGAGACTGACAATGTTAGGTTCATTGAGGATGTTGAATTTAGTGGGAGAAATAGTAATGATTTTGAATTTGAAGAGTTAGAGTAACCACTCTTTATTCCTCAAACTTTAGTTCCTGTTGAAAATCAAGTAATTGTACCTGAAATTCAACAAAGAACATACAATTCAAAATAATATAGAGACACCCGTAAATAACGGACAACATGAAATTGTTGGACATAATGAAATTCAACAACCTCAAAATGAGGATGAACCGGTGCCCTTAAGGAGATCTACTAGAGAAAGAAGAAGTGTTATTCCGGATATTTATGATATGTATCTTGCGGAGAATTAGGACACCTTAGGTTTAGTGGGAGATGATCTAATCACCTTCCATGAAGCCATTAATAGTCCTAATTCTCATAAGTGGATCAATGCCATTAATGAGGAGTTAAAATCAATGAAAGACAATGACATTTGGGATCTTGTCCCATTACCTGAAGGTGTAAAACCTATTGGTTATAAATTGATATTTAAAATCAAAAGGGATTAGCAAGGTAATATGGAAAGATATAAGGCATGTCTTGTTGCTAATGGATTTACTCAAAAGGAAGACATTGATTATAAAGAAACATTTTTTTCGATATTTTCTAAAACCTCTTTTATGATCATTATGGAATTAGTGGCACATTATGATCTTGAGCTTCATCAAATGGATGTTAAGACAGCTTTTCTCAATGGCGACATTGAGGAAACTATCTATATGAAGAAATCAGAAATGGTGACTAATTCGGATCAAACTAGTCAACTGTTTTGTAAACTTAAGAAATCCCACTACAAGGAAAATCGGATTTAGAGACGGAAATTTAGAGACGGACGAAATCTGTAGCTAATTTGGCGACAGATTAGAGACAGAACCAAAAATCAGAGACGGATTCGGATTCCGTCTCTAAATTAGAGACGGATTCAGATTTTGTCTCTAATTCAGAGACGGAATATGAATCCGTCTCTAATTCGAGACGGAATCCGAAATGTCTCTAATTTAGAGACGAAATCGATTTCGTCTCTAATTTAGAGAGACGGATTCGTATTCCGTCTCTAAATCCGTCTCTAATTTAGAGACGAAATCGATTCCGTCTCTAATTTAGAGACGGATTCGGATTCCGTCTCTAAATTTTAGAGACGGGTTTTGTATCTGTCTCTAAATTAGAGGCAGTTAAGAATCAGTCTCTAAATTAGAGACATTCGTAATCCGTCTCTAAACTTTAGAGACGATTTTAACCGTCTCTAATTTAGAGACGGATTTTTGAATCCGTCTCTAATTTAGTGACAGATTCAACATCTGTCTCTAAAATTTAGAGACGTTTAGTATCAGATCTCTAAATTTGACTTTTCTTCTATATACTTTCATTTGTTTAGTTTTTCTATCTTTTTTAATATAACTTTTTCTAAAAAAAACCACTAATTAACAAAGGCTAAAATATTATTTTCTAGTCAATAAAATTTTAATAAATAAATAAATAAATATAGGGTAGTCCGTCCCTCTTTTGACTTTTTTTCTATATACTTTCATTTGTTTAGTTTTTCTATCTTTTTTTATATAACTTTTTCTAAAAAAACCACTAATTAACGAAGGCTAAAATATTATTTTCTAGTCAATAAAAATTTTTAAAAAAATTAAAAATAAATATAGGGTAGTCCGTCTCTCTTTTGACTTTTCTTCTATATACTTTCATTTGTTTAGTTTTTTTCTATCTTTTTTTCTATAACTTTTTCTAAAAAAAAACCACTGATTAACAAAGGCTAAAATATTGTTTTCTAGTCAATAAAAATTTTTAAAAAAATAAAAAATAAATATAGGGTAGTCCGTCCCTCTTTTGAATTTTCTTCTATATACTTTCATTTGTTTAGTTTTTTCTATCTTTTTTTCTATAACTTTTTCTAAAAAAAACCACTGATTAACAAAGGCTAAAATATTGTTTTCTAGTCAATAAATTTTTTTAAAAAATAAAAAATAAATATAGGGTAGTCCGTCCCTCTTTTGAATTTTGTTCTATATACTTTCATTTGTTTAGTTTTTTTCTATCTTTTTTTCTATAACTTTTTCTAAAAAAATCACTGATTAACAAAGGCTAAAATATTGTTTTCTAGTCAATAAAAAATTTTAAAAAAAATAAAAAATAGATATAGGGTAGTCCGTCCCTCTTTTGACTTTTCTTCTATATACTTTCATTTGTTTAGTTTTTTCTATCTTTTTTCTATAACTTTTCTTAAAAAAACCACTGATTAACAAAGGCTAAAATATTGTTTTCTAGTCAATAAATTTTTTTAAAAAAATAAAAAATAAATATAGGGTAGTCCGTCCCTCTTTTGACTTTTCTTCTATATACTTTCATTTGTTTAGTTTTTTCTATCTTTTTATATAACTTTTTCTAAAAAAAACCACTAATTAACAAAGGCTAAAATATTGTTTTCTAGTCAATAAAAATTTAAAAAAAAAATAAAAAATAAATATAAGGTAGTCCGTCCCTCTTTTGACTTTTCTTCTATATACTTTCATTTGTTTAGTTTTTTCTATCTTTTTTTCTATAACTTTTTCTAAAAAAAACCACTAATTAACAAAGGCTAAAATATTGTTTTCTAGTCAATAAAAAATTAAAAAAATTAAAAACTAAATATAGGGTAGTCCGTCCCTCTTTTGACTTTTTGTTCTATATACTTTCATTTGTTTAGTTTTTTTCTATATTTTTTCTATAACTTTTTCTAAAAAAACCACTGATTAACAAAGGCTAAAATATTGTCTTCTAGTCAATAAAAAATTTTATAAAAATAAAAAATAAATATAGGGTAGTCCGTCCCTCTTTTGACTTTTCTTCTATATACTTTCATTTGTTTAGTTTTTTTCTATCTTTTTTTCTATAACTTTTTCTAGAAAAAACCACTGATTAACAAAGGCTAAAATATTGTTTTCTAGTCAATAAAATTTTTTAAAAAAATAAAAAATATATATAGGGTAGTCCGTCCCTCTTTTGACTTTTCTTCTATATACTTTCATTTGTTTAGTTTTTTTCTATCTTTTTTTATATAACTTTTTCTAAAAAAAACCACTGATTAACAAAGGCTAAAATATTGTTTTCTAGTCAATAAAAAATTTAAAAAAAAATAAAAAATAAATATAGGGTAGTCCGTCCCTCTTTTGACTTTTCTTCTATATACTTTCATTTGTTTAGTTTTTTTCTATCTTTTTTTCTATAACTTTTTCTAAAAAAAACCACTGATTAACAAAGGCTAAATTATTGTTTTCTAGTCAATAAAAATTTTTTAAAAAAATAAAAAATAAATATAGGGTAGTCCGTCCCTCTTTTGACTTTTCTTCTATATACTTTCTATTTGGATTTTGAGGAACATACTTATTATAGGAAAGTCATAAAGATGAAAAACACTTTAAATGTCATTTAGAATGTAGAAAAAAATTAAAAAAAAAAACGAGATGAAAAACACTTTAAATGTCATTTAGAATGTAGAAAAAAATTAAAAAAAAAACGAGGTAGCCGTATACCATTTTCACAAGATCGGGACACATTCCTTAAAACCCAAAATAATGGCACATATTTGTAACTCAATTTCCATTTGGATTTTGAGGAAAGTCATAAAGATGAAAAACACTTTAAATGTCATTTAGAATGTATAAAAAAATTTTAAAAAAATAAACGAGGTAGCCGTATACCCTAAACCCTATACCACATACCTAAACCCTAAACCACTAAACCACTATACGCTAAACCCTATACCCTAAATCCTATACCCTATACCCTATACCCTATACCCTAACCCTTATACATTATACCCTATACCCTAACCCCTAAACCCTAAATCCTATACCCTGACCCTAAATTCTATACCCTAAACCCTAACCCCTAACCCCTATACCCTAAACCTTATACCCTAAATCCTATACCCCTAACTCTGAGCCCTGAACCCTAAACCTTAAACCCTATACCTTATACCCTAAACCCTATACCATATACCTTAAACCCTAAACCCTATACCCTATACCCTAAACCCTAACCCCAACCCCATACCCTAAACCCTATACCCTAAACCCTAAACCCTAAACCCTATACCACTATACCCTAACTCCTAAACACTAAATCCTATACCCTATACCCTAAATCCTATACCCTATACCCTAAACCCTATACCCTATACCCTAAATCCTATACCCTATACCCTAAACCCTAAACTCTAAACCCTAAACCCTATACACTTATACATTATTAAATTTTTATTAATAAATTTAAAATAATTAAATTAATGAGTATTATTATTAATTAATAACATTATTATTTTTGATATTATGTATTATTACTAGATATTATTAATATTATTATTAATTATTCAATAATAATTACTAATATATTCAATTATATAATTGAATAATTAACAATAACATCATTATTAGTCTTATTATTAAGTATTATTACTAATTACTATTTTCTTTAAAGATAAAATTATTGTTATTGTTAATAAGTATTTTTTTATAATTTATTAATATCAATTATTACTTAGGTATATTAATATTTCTTAGAATTTTAAATAATTAAATTATTATTAATAAATTTAAAATAATTAAATTAATGAATATTATTATTAATTAATAACATTATTATTTTTTATGTTATGTATTATTACTAGTTATGATAATGTTATTATTCTTGATATTAGGCATATTACTATAATTAAAATTTTGGGTAAATAAAATAAAAGCATGTAAATATTTTAGATAACTTTTTGTAAATTTCAGTAATAAAAAAAATCTAAAATATTTTTTCCTATTCAATAAAAAATAATAAAAATTTCTAATTATTATTTATACTTTTATTAATATTATTACTAATTATATAATTAATATTAATATTAATTAATTAATTAATTTTATAATTAATAATTTATTAATAAATATTATTAATAATAAATATTATTATTCTTAATATTATACATAAATATTTTAGTTATTGTATAATATAGTGTGAAATAAATATAAGTACGTGTGATGTGGCATTGTTTGATTGGATTTTAAAATTTCACGCGGATTATGGCCAAAGCGAGATCAACCGTTCATAACAATAAATCGAATGGCCCATATTAATCCACACAAATCCATTTACTCCTTCTCCCTATTTCTCTCCTCATTTCTCTCTCCTCTCTCTTTCATTTACGGACACACGGTTTCTCCCCGCCCCTCACCGTCTTCTTCATTCAACCTAAGCCGTCGCCGGCGCCATCACGAATGCACGGATGCGAGACCTTCGCCCTCCGTCACTCTCTCTATTTTTCTCCCTTCAACAAACACAAACGGCCTCCACTACCGTTCCCTCTTCCTCTCTCGTCTCGGCGACGGCAACGGTTCGCATTCCGTCTTCGCCGCGCATCTGGTATGAAAACACTCCGTCTCTCCCTCTGTTTTAATTTCGCACGATTGTTTCTTAATCTCTGTTTTGATTTCGCACGATTTCTTCATCTCTGTTTTGATTGTAGATGGGGTGCAGCGGTTACGGTGGTAAATGGTCGACGGGGATGCCGTGGTCGCCGGGTGGTTATTGGAAGGACGACGGGGAGATTGATCGTTTCTTCAATCTTTTTTGATTTCGTTTTTGATTCTTCAATTTTTTTCTTCTATGGTTGTTGTGAATGTATGTGGTTTGATGTGGTCGTGTGATGGTGGTGAATGGTCGACGGTGGTGAATGGTCACGGTGGATTGCGGTGGTCGTTGGTGGTGAAATTGAGGACGGATTTGGGTAGAAAAGAAGTTGAGGGGGCAAAGTGTAATTTTGAATTGTCAAGGACTGATTTAGAATTAATAAAATTAAGGGACTCGATTTGAAAATAAAAAAATTAAGGGATTGATTTGAGAATAAGAAAAATCAAGGGACTTATTTAATATATATTTAAAAATATACACTAATATATTTTAAATATATATATATATATATTTAAAATATATTAGTATAATTTTTTTTAAAAAAAAATTGTCAATTTAGCCACGGAAATATCCGTCGCTAAAATGGTTCGAAAATAAAATGAAAATTTAAATAGAGACGGAAAATCTGTCGCTAATCCGTAGACGATCATATCTGTAGCTAATTTAGACACGGACATATCTGTCTCTAATTTAGAGACGGACATATCTGTCTCTAATTTAGAGACGGCCATATCTGTCTCTAAATTAGAGACGGACATATCCGTCTCTAAAATAGCTACAAAATAGCGACGCCCAATTTAGCGACAAACCTGCACCCACGGAATAGCTACGGAACAAATCCGTAGCTAAACACGATTTAGCTACGGAATTTTCATTTTAGCTACGGAATTTGCCGTAGCTAAAATCGATTTTCCTTCCATTTATGGGCTTAAGCAAGCATCTCGTCAATGGTACTTAAAATTTAACCAAGTTATTCTTTCATTTGGCTTTGAAATGAATCTTGGTGAAGATTGTGTGTACCATAAGTTCAGTGGGAGTAGATTTATTATTTTGGTCTTATATGTGGATGATATTTTTCTTGCTAGTAATAATAAAGACCTTCTAAAAGAAACTAAGAAATTTCTCAAACAAGTTTGAGATGAAAGATCTTGGTAAGGCATCTTTTGTATTAGGAATCCAAATTCATCGTGATCATTCACGAGGTATTTTGGGATTATCACAAAAGAGCTATATAGAGAAGGTATTATAAAGGTTTAGCATGGAAAATTGTAAACCACATGACACCCCTGTCTCTAAGGGAGATAAATTCAGTTTAAAGTAATGTCCTAAAAT
Organism: Adenophora triphylla var. japonica; assembly: GCA_022495995.1. NCBI lineage: Eukaryota > Viridiplantae > Streptophyta > Magnoliopsida > Asterales > Campanulaceae > Adenophora > Adenophora triphylla. The sequence goes on from JAFEMH010003973.1 coordinate 73,031, forward strand.
TAATTTTTAATCCAAGTATATGGAAAATATCTCTTATGCACCGGCAGTAGGAAGCTTAATGTATGCGCAAGTCTGTACTCGTACAGACCTTGTATTTATTATTGGGATGCTTGGTCAATACCAAAGCAATTCGGAAAGAAGAACATTAAGTCGCATCCAAAAGAATGATGAAGTATCTATAAAACATTAAACTACATGCTTATGTATATAAAATCGGATAATTTTGAGATCATTAAGTATTCCGATTATGTTTTAGTGGATGCAAAGATGTCGAAAGACATCATATGGTTATGTCTCTTGTTGAAGAGAAATAAGTATAAAATGAACAAATAGATATACAACTTATAGGATCAAACTCCATGTTATTGGATCCATTTTGTAAAGCGTAATCTCTTTTGATGTTTCACGAGCTCATATGGGTGAAACAATTTTTGATAATGCTTAAATCAGTGGGAGTTTGTGTTGTTTTCTATTTCTTTGTGTTGTTTTATATTGATCTCATTTGGTTAAGTAGGACTAGTTGGAGAATATATATATGCGTTCTTCATATATATTCATTAATATTTCATGCTACATATCTATACTTAATATATGTCATTTAGTTGGATATATATATGTGATTAATGTGGGTTTAGTTGCGAATCAATTACAACGACTGCCCCTTTAGTCCCTATACTTATAAGACTAATGGACGGGATTGTATTGGATGACAATAAACGTGCACATAAGGGTTGTCGTTCATATTATAAATGATTTAAGGAATTTATTTAGTAAAAGATACATATTAATATTAATCCAAGTGGGAGATTGTTAGCACATGGATTAATAATATGTGTTATTTAATTCCATATGTTATAATCATTTAATAATGTTAAAGTATAGATCAAATATGTAGAATTCCATTAGGTGTAAGAGTCATTAAATGATGGGCATAATGGTAACTTCACACCATCATCTTTATGAAAGGGTGTAGTCCCTAAATGAAGTGTCCCTTCTCTATCTATATAAAGGCTATCCATCAGCCATTTAGAGACACTTAACATCATTTACAATTCAGTCAAAATATTCTTCATTCATTTAAGAAGAACAAGTGTGGGCACTATCATTTAGAAGTACTATCTCCCTACTCTCTTCTTTCATTCAAGAACAAGATCAAGAACACAATCATGAATTCTTCAGGTACACGCTTCCGTCTTCATCTTCCTCTCATTCTTAATCTAGTTGTGAGTCGGTTCATGGTTAATGGATCATTTTGTTCCAACACTATTATTATATAAGAGTATATGTCTATTAGGTATTAACATATTGTTCAAGAGTATTGTTCTCTATATATGTATTTCTTATACATCTCATATCTTGTATAGAGTACTTTTTCACATACCTACATATATCACTCAATTTTTCTCAGATGTGTGATTTCACATTTGTGTGATTTCAGTATAAAATCTGATAAATTCATCTCTATTATTCACAGTGGTGTGATTTCACAGTTGTGCAATTTCACAGTTTTGTGATTACACATTTGTATGATTACACAATTGTGTGATTTCACAGTTGTGTCATTTTCATTTTTCACTTGTGAAATGATTTCTCAATTGATACAATTGTGTGATTTTATAGTTGTGTGATATCACAACTGTGTAATGCTATATGCCCTTTAAACATATGATAAATTGATTTATTATAATTGATACTCAATTTCTTAGATGTTTAAATAAAAAACTAAATCATTCATTTCTCATTTGTTTATAATTGAGTATAAAACTGATAAATTCATCTCTCAATTTTTCACAATTCATTCGCAATTTCTCAGATATTTAAATTTAAAAACTGAGACATTAATTTCTCATTTGTTTATAATTGAATATAAAAACTGATAAATTCATTTCTTAATTTTTCACTTGTTACTAAATTTCTCAAATGCTTGAATTTAAAGATGAATTTGTTATTGAATACCTTGATACAAATGAGAAATCAATTTCTCATATATTTAATTTAAAGATGAGTGTTTTGTCATGTGCCCTTTATGAAAATGAGAAATCGAGTTTTCATATGTTTACACCAAAAATCAAATTTTCTCATTGATATAGCATTTAACCTTAGAAATAAAATAGATAAATTAATTTCATAATACTTATATGCTTTCACTGTTGTGTGATGTCGTATACTTTTTCAACAGTTGAGAAATCAATTTCACTATTGTTTAAAACTAAATATTTAATTAAGAAATGCATAACTAAGAAATAACGTAGATAATTTGATTTCCCGATTGTGTGAAGTAATATACCCTTTAAACAGTTGAAAAATCAATTTTTAGTTGTTTAAAGCTAAATATTTAGTTAATAAATATATTGACATATACCGTTTAAATTTATCACTTATTTTTTTACTTGTGAATAATTGAGAAATACTCTCTTTGTCACATTTAAAGGTTCATTTATTACCAAAATGAATGTCTCATTTAAAGGTTTACATTTGCTGAAATGACCAAAGCTTATTATTATTATATTAAACGCACTTCACTTGTTACACTCACACACCTAAATTGTGGGTCCCACTTTTAAAACTCATTCACTAAATTTTCACCCTCAACACCAATGTGGACGCCATTGATGATCATCTCCAAAACTTCACTTCCCTCCTAATCAACAAATTCTCCAATATCCTCCACACTCACCTCCTGCTCGTTACACTTCCAAACCTGGTTCAACCATGTTGCTCGTCGAAACCTTCGAACAAACTATAATCACTTGAGTCTTATACAGCTCCGACTCTATTAGACGATTTAGGGTTTAGGACTAGAGGGAGCAGTAGATTGAACTTTTTTCCAAAATGACACTGTTTCAAAAAGTATTTTCCTAAATGTCATTCTTTTAAAAGTATTGACCAGAATAACCAAGTTTTTAGAATTCGCGGTTGGCGACTGCGTTTTCAAAGTTGAATTCGTAGTTGCCAACCGCGTTTTTAAAAGAAAAATTAAAAAAAAATAGAAAAAATTATAAACCCGCGGTTGCCAACTGCGTCATTAATGAAAATGCAGTTGCCAACCGCGAATTCTAAAAATCAGGCTATTCTGGTCAATACTTTTAAAAGTGTGACATTTTGGAAAATACTTTTTGAAACAGTGTCATTTTGAGAAAAAATTCACAGTAGATCTTCAAATTATTTGAAATTGATTTCATTTTTTGTAGATTGAAATCTGAAACGAAGCAGCTCAATCTGTCTCCTTCACCGATTTTGATTTATTTTTTTACTAGGGAACACTTTGATTTCATTAATCATTTGGAGATTGATTTGGCTCCGGTTAAGCCTTGCTTCAGGGAGCACCAGAAGATTTAGCAGGAGTGCTTCACTTTTGTCGATTCAGATCTTGATTTTTCTAACAATCTTTGTGTGTCATTTTCGTGGTCGTCGAATGGATAAGAAAGCAATGGGCATAGAGAGAGAAAGGGGCGCATAGAAGAGAGAAAGGGTAAGGTTAGTTTTGTCATTTTGAACTATCCAGGGATTCTGAGATAATAAAATGTGCTGTTTTTATTGTTAAATTTCACCATATCTCAGGGATATCGATAAAAAACCCTTTAATAAATTGAGTTTATGCAGTGGAAATAAATAATTAAATAAAGCAATGAAATTGAAAGACACAGTGAGTGTGTGTGTGTGTGTGTGTGTGACAAACTTGAGATAATTAATTTAAAAAGGTTCAGAGATTAATCTTTCTTCTAAGTACATCCCCAAGTGAGATCAATTCACTATAATCTTCTTTCCAAAAAATATAGAGATTGACAAGGCAAGTTTCTCTTCTTAATTTGTTTGATTGTACGTAATAAGTGAAAATTATGTATTAAAATGTGATTAAAAAAAGTTAGAACGGAAAACAAAATAAATTCTGAACTTTGAAAACAAAGAAATAGTCTTAGAACTAAAATGCATTGGAGGACAATTTTTTCTAGGCATTGTGTAATTTACTACAAATTTATTAAAATTTGTGGATATTCTTTACTGCTGTGAAAATAGTCTCTCCCTACACACAAACGTATACTCCCTACGTCAAATAGTAATATGCAAAAAGACCCGTTTGGTAATCCCAAAGTAATCAGCATAATTCCAAAAAGGAAATGAGACTCACTTGTCATACTCACAACAATTACCCACTTAATTTATTTTATATCTTCTATTCAACCATCTACACTCGCAACACATCACCTTTTACACTTTTATTCTTAATTCTTGTGCCAAGTAAAATTTTGCATATTTCTCTGGGACAGATGGAGTGTATATATATATATATATATATATATATATATATATATATATATATATATATATATATATATATATATATATATATATATATATATATTTATATACTCCCTCCGTTCATTTACATGGTTCACACTTTCTATTTTGGCCGTCCATTTACATGGTTCACACTTTGTTTCTTACCTAAAATGGAAAAGAATCTTTACTATTCCCTCCACTCATTCTCTCTCCTATTTTATTTTCACACTCACAACACTTTCAATATAATATTTCCTCCTTAATTTACGTGAAAACGAATCTAGGAACCATGTAAATGGACGGAGGGAGTATATATATATATATATATATATATATATATATATATATATATATATATATATATATATATATATATATATATATATATATATATATATACAAGGTAATATAAATATTCAATTCCAGAAACGTTTTAAAAAACATACTAATATTCATGAGAAATAATAATATTTGTGGGACTTTGCCCCATAAGTTCCTTTTGGAACAAATCACTTCCCACTAAGTTTCTCATGTATAATACAACATTTAGTTATGCAGTAGTTTAAAATCATAATACTGCATCCGCACCACCGCCTCCGCCACAGCCCAGCTCCGCCGCCGCCGTTTGCTATGCCGCATGCCGGATTCCGCCGAAATCAGGCAATTTTGGCCGGAATCCGGTCGCCGGAGGTCGGAATCTAGTCGCCGGTCCATGGGCTTCGGACTCCGATCACCGGCGGCCGCCGAAATGCAGTATTATGGCCTTAATTGATATTGTATTTTCGAAACATAATACCACATCATAATACAACATGGGGAAGGAACTTATCGAATATTATGAAACTTTTTTAGAACTTATCGGGCATAGTCCCAATATTTATTCCAGAACTTATACAAATAAATTCTCACAATTTATTCAAACGAAAAACAAAAAGAAAGTACGTTTCTTCCATCCCATTTGCTCTTATGACAATGGAAAAAATCAAACAAAACATATCCAATTTAGAAGACGTAATTCATCTCCTTTTTCAAAAAAAAAAAAAAAAGACACAACTAGCTAGCTAATTAGTTAACTCTCCTGCAGTTCAAACGAATTTGGCCATTTCTACCAGTTAATGGTTTGATATTTCCCATTTTAACCATAGACTCAGCAAAATCTTTCGAAAAAGCCCCTGCATTAACGCTATAACTCCTGACAAGCCCATCAGTTCGGCCACCATTAAACAATGCTTGATCAGAGTGCAATAGTCCCCTTCTTCTAACCAAGTTGCTAAAGTATTTTGTGTCAAACTGTGCAGCTGTTTGATCTAGAGGAGCTAATTTCGAATCACCTCCGTTACGAGGACAAGTATTTTGGCGTTGGCGCGCAAAGAGGGGGTCAATAGTACTTTCATTGTAAATGCGGGTCTTGAATAATGCACATTGTGAAAACCCTAGGGTGTGGCCACCCGAGAGGGAAACTAGGTCTTTTTCATTGAGACCTTGTTTCTGAAAGTTACTGATTAGTGCAGGGAGGTCCATGAATGGTGATGGAAGGTCACTGTTTGCTGTAGCCCTACTCGCAGTTGTTGAATCCCTTCTTCCTAGTGGCACCCTCCATGATGGTCCGCCAAGCTGTAAGCGTATAATATGACATATGACGAGATATTAGTTTACTCCATCCGTCCAGTTACATACTTCACACTTTCTATTTTGGGCGTCCAATTACATATTTCACACTTTGTCTCCTACATTATTTTAATACTCACAACACCATTATAATTTACTATTCCCTCCACTTATTCTCTCTCCTATTTTACTTTTACACTCACAACATTATATCATTATTTTTTTCCTTAATCCACGCGTGAACAGTAACCGTGAAGTATGTACTTGGACGGAGGGAGTATATATATATGTAAAACCCTAATTATTTTGTCATTCTAAAGCATGGATCAGGATTGAAATTGAAACCCTAATTATTTTTGTGTTAAGAAACAAGGTTTAGCTATGGGGAAGTTAAAACCCTAGCTAGTTGACATGCAACTAGTTAGGTGTTTTATGATTCAAGTATATATATATATCCATACATACGCACGTACCGCAACAACAGAATCACGAGCTGCAACAGTCAAAATATCGGCACAAGACACCACTGGGCGGCCACAAGCCTTGTCCACCGCAGATTTGATTCTATCAATCACCTCAAATCCTCTAGCAGAGTTATTGTTTGGAAGTGCGTTCTTTTCACTGTCAATGCTTGATGTTTGATCAAGAAGAATCGAAGCATCACAACCCTACATGAATTTAAACAACCAATTTTAGGCAAAAATAAAACAAAATTAGCCAGTCTCAAGTTTTGCTTAAAAATGAATTAACATGTATGAAATAGAGAATGGAACACTTTCATACGTTAACAAAACAATCATGGAAGTGTAAACGTAGCAAAGAAGCGCCCATGCGCCTTTCTTGGTTCACTGCATCTTGGACAAAGCGCTTAATGGTTGGCAAAGCCTTAGGGCAAACTTTATCGTAGTAATTTGTCGAGAGAGACTGAGAGAAAGCTGTCGTCGCAGCAAAGGAAAACAGGAAAAGGGCAAGAAAACAAAGTGAGCTAATTTGAGGCATTTTTGGGTGATGATCACTTAATTATGTGCTCTTGGAAATGTATGCTTTTCTTGTGTGTCATTTCAAAGTTAGAATTACGTCTATATATAGGAGGGGAAATTGAATAAATCCAAGAGGTTTGGTTAATTTTTAAATTGAACTCTGAATTGGCCTGCTAGATTATATATTTCCAATGCAGACAACTTGCAAAGAAGGAAAACCATACAAGCAAGAATTTTATGTGTAGATTTCTGAAAAGTCTACACATATTTTGCTGGTAGGAGTAAGGACGACAATGACAATTTTTTTAAGAACAGTTAAATAAACTCTTGGCTAGGGCCGTAAACGAGCCGAGCCGGGCCGAGCCTTGATGTTTCGAGCTCGAGCTCGAATAAAAGTTATCGAGCTCGAGCCCAGTATGACCGTTCGAGCTCGGATCGACTCGAGTTTCGAGTTTTTCGCGAGCTGCTCGAACTCGAGTATTAACGAGCCGAGCTTGAGCTTGGACTTATATTTTGAAAAAATCTGAAATCAAACGAGCTTTACGAGCTCTAATCGAACTCGAGTCTAAACGAACTCGAGCCTAAACGAGCCTTGATTTAAAAAAAAAATCATAATTCACTATATTTATTCGAGCTTTTAACGAGCTTAACGATCCGAGTTCGAGCCGAGCCGAGTCGATCTCGGTCAGAGCTCGTCGAACATACGAGTCGAACTCGAGCCGGCTCGAAAAAAAAAAGCCGAGCTTGAAAGTCGGTTCGAGCTCGAGCTCACCTCGAGCGCACTCGAACTCGAGCTTTTTACGAGCCGAACTCGAGCCGACTCGTTTCATGTAACAGCCCTACTTGGCGCACCTACCACGTATCTATATGACTCACTAAAGAATTTTGGTTCGGATGGTATAAGTTATTAATTTTAATAGTGAAGATAGCGAGTTTGAATTCTGTAAAAGATATGTGCTAGCCTATTTATAGGCCATTTACTGTAGCCTAAGGGGAATTTATCTATCATTAATAAAAAAATCTATTTAAAAAAAAAACATAAAAGACTCAATATATTATTGAGTAATGCTAAATATATATAAATTTGATAAATAAAATATTGTACAAGCTAACATGATGCAGAGCAACAGGCAGTCAAACAGGGTCGAGAAAGCAACAGACCAAGAGGCTGCGAGCCAGGCGGGCGCCTCACTTGAAGAAATCCAAGGCCAATCATCTGGACTCGAGGCTGGTTCCTCAAACTAGGTGGGGTGGGCGCCTCAGTGACGGGGGAAGCAGCGCTGATGTTTTTACTGATGTGTTTACTGATGTTTTAAATTCAATTAAGCATGGTAGTTTCGTCCTTTCTATGCCAATTCGTTTTAGGTTTTGCTTAGAGTATTTAAACTCGTTTTAATTGTTGAAGAACTCAGTTTTTGGATTTATGAATTGAATTAAAGGACAAGAACGGCTGTGTCTTCTTTGTTAACGAATCTTGTTGATTTTTCGTTCGGTTCATCTCATAACCTCTGTTCTTTACATCATTTGGTATCAATTGTCTGGACGAATTGATGGCCAAACGAGGGCGTGGAGTTCATGGAGGAAGAGGTGGTCGTGGAAGGGACCGTGCAGCGGATCCTCCGGAAGACGATCATCACCGCGAGCGTGATATACGCGATATCGAGATCGACGATCTGAGAAGACAGATTCAGGTACTTCAACTCCAAGTTCAGAATCGCAGAAATCGTGGGGGGACACCGCCGATTATGGGTTCTGATTCGGATAATTCGTCCGAGGGTACGGAGTATCAAGAGGGAGTCAATCCCTTTGCCAGAAATCGTGGACATCAGAATAGGTATGAGGAAGACTCTTTAAAGGATATCGGCGTCAAGATCTAAATTCCGGAATTCGAAGGTAAGACTCATCCTGATGAGTTCATTGATTGGTTAAATACTGTTGAACGTATTTTTGATTTAAAACCTATGAAAGATGCTACTAAGGTGAAAGTGGTAGCAATCAAATTGAAGAAACATGCTTCGATTTGGTGGGAACATGTTAAGAAACAAAGGGTTAGAGAGGGTAAATCCAAGGTTCAATCTTGGGATAAGATGAAGAAATTGTTAAGGCAAAAATTTCTTCCGGAACACTATAGACAGGATTCTTTTCTTGCTTATCATAGTTTGAGGCAAGGGGATATATCTGTAGAGGAGTTTATCCATGAGTTCGACCGTTTGTGGATGAAGTGTGATGATGCAGAAGAGGACGAGCAAACAGTAGCCCATTTTTTTGGGGGATTGCGTACTGATATTTCAGATGTTGTCCACCTGCAGCAATACTGGACTTATGTTGATGTTTGTAGGCTTTCTTTGAAGGTTGAAAAGCAATTGCAGGGAAAGAAGAGTGTGAATGGTTGGCAACACAAGAAAATTTCGGGTAATCATAGTAGTGGAAGTCCTAGCAAGGTTGAAGGGGTTACACCAACAGTTTCGGTTACACCAACAGACAAATCTAGTGCAGTTCCGGAAGCTTCAAGGGGTAACAAGTCCACTAGGTGCTTCAAATGTCATGGGATTGGTCATCTAAGGGCCGATGTCCCAATCGACATGTTGTTGCTTTAGTGGAGGATGGTCCACCAGTTTATGATGAAGCACCAGATGATTCAGGTGGTGAAACTGAAGAAGTGTATGCAGATCAAGGAGTGGCATTGGTGGTTCAACGGGTGTTGAATGTGACTGATGTGGAAGACGAGGAGTGGCTTCGTCATAACATTTTTCGGACTAATTGCACCGCCAAGGAGAAAGTGTGCAAAGTAATCATTGATGGTGGTAGCTGTGAAAACATCGTTTCTACTGAGATGGTTGAGAAATTGAGCTTGAAGACGGAAGAACACCCACAATCGTACAAGTTCTCTTGGTTGAGCGAGGGGAGTTCATTGAAGCACTACCAGAAAAAGGTGTTTTAGCGGCGGAAATTTCCGTCGCTGTGCATGTCATCATCTTCATCGTAAGCTTCATGCGCCGCCTGTTGTTTTCTGCGCATCTCATCTTCAATGTTGACATCGTGAAGGGTTGTCTCCTCGCACTCATCAAGCTCCATATCTGTCATCTGCGATGAAGGCTTAGGAGGCAGCACACCCTCTAGGGCCTTGCATTGTTCGAAAGTCAAGGAATCTGGGAAGTCGACCGAGAAGTGGATGTATAATTTGCCCCTCATGAATGGTCTTTGGTACATTGGCATCCCTTCGTCATTTATTGCCTTGAATTGATCTGGCTTAACAACTTCTCCAGGTTGGGATTTGATAAGGAGCTGCCTGTTATATAGGGTATAGTGTATAGGGTATAGGGTATAGTGTATATTGTATAGGGTATAGGGTATAGTATAGGGTATAGGGTATAGTGTATAGTGTATAGGGTATAGTGTATAGGGTATAGGGTATAGTGTATAGGGTATAGGGTATAGGGTATAGGATATAGGGTATAGGGTATAGTATATAGGGTATAGGGTATAGGATATAGGGTATAGGGTATAGTGTATAGGGTATAGTGTATAGTGTATAGGGTATAGTGTATAGGGTATAGGGTATAGGGTATAGTGTATAGTGTATAGTGTATAGTGTATAGGATATAGTGTATAGGGTATAGTGTATAGGGTATAGGGTATAGGGTATAGGGTATAGTGTATAGGGTATAGTGTATAGGGTATAGGGTATAGGGTATAGGGTATAGGGTATAGGGTATAGGGTATAGTGTATAGTGTATAGTGTATATATAGGGTATATGGTTTAGGGTTTAGAATTTATTTATTTTTTCAAAAATAATATTTATTGACTCATATTTATTTTTTTGAGAGTAATTTAAAATAACTTTCATATTTTATATAAATAAAAATAATGATATTTATTAAATTAAAATTAATAAATATTTATTATTTATTTATTTTTTCAAAAATATCATAAATATTTATTACCAGCAACGGAATATTTCCGTCGCTGAAAAATAAAAAAATATTAAATTATCAGCGGCGGAAATATTCCGTCGGTGTTTAATTAAAAAAAAAAACATTTAATTTCACCGTCGGAATATTTGCGACGTGATAAATTAAAAAAAAAAATTATTCAGCGGCGAAAATATTCCGTCGGTGTAATATTTCAAAAAAAAAAATAAAAAATATTTTAATTTCACCGTCGGAATATTTCCGACGCTGATAAATAAAAAAAATAAAAAATGATATATTTTCACCGGCGGAATAATTCCGTCGCTGATAAAGATTTAGCGGCGGAATATTCCGTCGGTAAATCAACCGCGAAAATAGTGGCGGTAATTAAACGAATATTCGAGGAATATTCGTTTTAGCGGCGGAATTAAATTCCGTCGCTAAATTTGACGCCAAAATAATTCCGACGCTAAAGCTTATATTCCGCCGCTATTTAGCGACGGAATGAGTCCGTCGCTGATAATTCCGTCGCTAAAACACCTGTTTCTGGTAGTGAAGGTAAACATGCGGTGCTTGGTGCAATTTTCAATTGGCAAACATTACTCGGATGATGTATGGTGTGATGTAGTGCCAATGGTTGCGTGTCATTTATTGCTTGGTCGTCTGTGGTTGTTTGATAGGAGGGTAGCATGATGGCTACAAGAACACTTATACCTTTACGAAAGATGGAGTGACGATTACGTTGTACCCTACTCAATACCGAAAGAAACTTGACTCCGATAAGGCTTCTGTCTCCATTAACCCTCAACTCCTCAGCTGGTCTAGTGTGGATGGCACATCAGAGCGACACAGTAGGTACAAGCAGCAAGTTGGTGCACTTAGAAACAGATTTGTTTTTTCAGGCGAGAGGATTACTTTGGGTTCACTTGTGCAAGATGGGGTTTATGTTAAAGCATCTTGTTGGTATTGACTCGTGGTCGAGACTTTTTCAAGGGGGGTGAATGATGCAGAGCAACAGGCAGTCAAACAGGGCCGAGAAAGTAACAGACCAAGAGGCTACGATCCAGGCGGGCGCCCCATGGAAGGCCAGGCGGGCGCCTCACTTGAAGAAATCCAAGGCCAATCATCTGGACCAGAGGCTGGCGCCTCAAACTAGGTGGGGCGGGCGCCTCAGTGATGGGGAAGCAGCGCTGATGTTTTTACTGATGTTTTAAATTCAATTAAGCAGGGTAGTTTCGTCCTTTCTATGCCAAGTCGTTTTAGGGTTTGCTTAGAGTATTTAAACTCGTTTTAATTGTTGAATGTTGGAATAGAGGACCAACCAAGATGTTCTTCGAGGGAATCTGAGGCGGGCGCTTGGGGATGGCGAGGCGAGCGCCTCGAGTCCAGTGGTCTTGGCGTTGGGGCAACGTGCTTGAGGCGGCCGCACGACCTGGGGTGAGGCGTGCGCCTCGGCTGCCGAGGTGAGCATGGTGTTTTGGCCTTTTCCAGGCGGGCGCCTGGCTTCCTACGAGGCGGGCGCCTGGCGTCGTTTTCCTGGCTCGGGAAGGTTTTGTTTTGGGCCCGTATTCTAGGCCTTCTAGGTTTTGTTTTTATTCCTATTTTACATATAAAAGCAATGTTCCGCCTTCTTCTTCATTGTAACACAAATTCTAATTACATAGTGCAAGATCCTGGCTTGGTAGTGCCCCCAGACGTAGCCAATCAATTTGGTGAACTGGGTTAACAATTTCTTGTGTTCTTTTCTGTTTTTCTTTGATTTCTTGTGCTTGGTTTGTGTGCGATTATTATTCTTGTAGGTTTGCTTGGGTGTGGAGGGCCATATTCACAACAACTGGTATCAGAGCTCTTGGTTCAGGATCAAGGGAGTTGTTTCAAGCAATCAAGAATGGGCAAAGACAAACAGGCGGTGGAGAAATTCGATGGGTCTGACTACGGATATTGGAGGATGCAGATCGAGGATCTCTTGTACAACAAGGATCTCTACAAGCCTCTGAAGGGTGTCAAACCGGAGGATGAAGATCAGGAAGAATGGGAACTCATGGATCGGAAGGCTTTAGGGGTGGTTAGATCTACTTTGTCAAAGTGGATCGCGAAGACTACCAGGAAGGCGACAACCACCAAGGAGCTATTGGATTATCTTACTGAGAGATTTGAAACTCCGTCTGCTGCAAATAAGGTTGATTTGATACGTAAGATGGGTAGTCTCAAGATGCAAGAGGGAGAATCCTTGGCTAAGCACATCGATGAGTTTATGGATGTCATAGATTCATTGACAGCGGTGGAGATCAAGTTCGATGATGAGGTTCATGCATGCTTGTTGCTAGCTTCTTTCTAGGCAAGTTGGAGCGGAACGGTGGCCCAATCAACGCTTCGGCGAGGTAAGAAAAAATTGAAATATGATGATGTTAAAGACTTTCTTTTAGGTGAGGAAAATCGCATGAAGAAGTTGGGGACATCAAGTACTTGGTGCGGCTTTAGCTACTACTAGTAGGGAAGCGGGTACTAGCAAACAAGGGAGAACCGAATCTAGGGAGAACGGAGTGAGTGGTAAGGGCAAAGGCGATGATACCAAGGACAAACCGAAGGTTGCGAAGGGATCTGTTCGGTGCTACTATTGTAAGGAATTGGGACACTTCAAGAGGGATTGTCCAAATCGTAAGGGCAATCGGGCGAATGTGGCGATCGAAGGTGACGATGTGCGGTTACGAGTGTTAGTAGTGCACTAGAATCATGGGTGCTTTGGATTCGGGGCATCATTCCACTCTTGCGGGCATAAGGAAGAGATGGAAAACTACACTTCTGGTGATTTCGGGAAGGTCTATCTTGCGCGATGGCGAGCCTTTGGAAATCGAGGGGAAGGGGATGTCGAATAGGAGCATCGGACGGGAAGGTCTTACATCCGAACGGGGTCGGACACATTCCGGGTTTGAAAAAGAACCTACTTTCGGTTGGGCGGTTGGACGAAGAGGGTTACAAGGTGACTTTCGGTGCGAGGCTGGTTATTACCAAGGAGGATTGTGAGATCGCTCGGGGTAATAAGGAGGGTACTTTGTATTTGGCGAACAACACCAAGGATAGTATTGCGGTGGCGGCGGCCAAGGGTGATACGATTTGTGGCACTTGTCGATTGGGTCACATGAGTGAGACGGGGATGAAGGTACTTTGTTCTAAGGGTCTACTACCGGGTTTGAAGACAGTCAACGTGGGAATCTGCGAAGATTGTATGTTTGGCAAACAAGGGAGGAATAATTTCTCGAGGACAGGTAGGGGATTGAGGGAAGCAAAGTTGGAATTGGTTCACACGGACTTGTGGGGGCCATCTCAGGTTACATCTCAGGTGGTGCGTCATATTACATGACTTTTATTGATGATTCTACAAGGAAGGTTTGGGTCTATTTCTTGAAGGGGAAAGATGATGCTTTCGAGGTGTTCAAGAAGTGGAAGGCCTTGGTGGAGAATCAAACGGGACTTAAGCTTAAGTGCTTGAGATCAGATAATGGTGGGGAGTATGAGCTCGGGGAGTTTAGGGAATATTGTGCTGCGAATGGTATTCGTATGGAGAAGACTCCAAAGAAGACTCCACAACTCAACGGGGTAGCAGAAAGAATGAACAGAACATTGAATGAGCGGGCTAGAAGTATGAGATTGAAGTGTGGACTTAGAAGACGTTACGGGCATATGCGGTTGACACGGCGGCTTTCTTGATCAATCGGGGACCATCGGTTCCATTGGGGAATGGAATTCGAGAGGAAGCTTGGAGTGGCAAGCAGTAAATCTGTCCTTTCTTCGCGTATTTGGCTGCGTTTCTTATGTTCATGTTGATTCTCTGAGAGAACTAAATTAGATGCTAAATCATTAAGTGTACATTTATTGGGTATGGCGGGGATGACTTCGGGGATAAGTTTTGGGATGACCAAAATCATAGGGTTATTCGTAGTCGAGATGTGGTATTCAATGAACAGGGTTTGTACAAGGACAGAAAGGGAGCATCGATGACACTAGTTCGGAACCGGAGATTGTAGAGGTGGATATTCCTAACTCGGGTGGGAGCGAGAATGGTTCATGATGACCATGGTCGGGAGGTCACCGAAGATGAACCACGTACTCCCGAGCCGGATATTCCGCTGCGTAGATCCAGAGGTGCGTGGATCACACAGCAGTATACTCCTTCGAATTATTATTTGTTGTTGACAGATAATGGGGAACCGGAATGTTATGCGGAGCGATTCGTAGTGTGCTTTGTAATAAGTGGAAAGGCTGCGATGGATGATGAGATGGTCTCATTGAAGGCAAACAAAACTTGGGAGTTGACCGAACTACCTAAGGGGAAGAAGGCCTTGCATAACAAATGGGTTTACAGGATCAAGGAGGAAGCGAGACGGTAGCAAGCGTTACAAGGCAAGGCCCGGTTGTTAAAGGGTTTCAGCGAAGTACGGTATTGACTACACCGAGGTATTCACTCCGGTTGTGAAGATGACCACTATCGAGAATGGTTAAGGGGATAGTAGTGGCGGACAACTTCTTTGCTTGAACGAGATGGATGTGAAGACGGCCTTTCTTCATGGGGACTTGGAGGAAGAGATCTACATGGTACGGCCCGGAGGGTTTTTTGTCTAAGGGTAGCGAGGAGCTAGTTTGCAGATTGACTAAGAGCTTGTATGGCCTTAAACAAGCTCCTAGGCGATGGTACGAAATTTGACGGATTCATGCACGACATTGATTTTATCGAGATGTGAGGCGGATCATTGTTGCTACTTCAAGAACACGGACAATGGGTATATTATCTTGCTTTGTTATATGTGGACGACATGTTGATAGCGGGCTCTAGCGGTAGAGAGGTAAACGGGTTGAAGACTCGGTTGTCGAGCGGTTCGAAATGAAGGATTTGGGAGAGGCAAGGAAAATCTTGGGCATGCGGATTGATCGGAATAGGGAGTCGGGCAAGTTGGTTCTTTCACAATCGAATATGTTGAGAAGGTCTTAGCAAGGTTTTGTATGGAAGAGGCGAAGCCAACGGGGACGCCATTGGGTTTGCACTTCAAGCTATCCGAGAGGGACTCGCCTAGGAACAAGGAAGAGCGTGACAAGATGGAGAGAACTCCATATGCTTCAGGGTGGGGAGTCTCATGTATGCGATGGTATGTACAAGGCCGGACATTGCACATGCGGTGGGAGTAGTCGGCCGGTTCATGGGAAATCCCGGGAAAGCAACATTGGGAAGCGGTTAAGTGGATCCTACGTTATTTGAAGAATGCTAGCGGTAAGGCTTTGTGTTTTTCGAGCAAGGAAGTGGTGTTAGCGGGTTATGTTGATGCGGACTTGGCATCAAGTGATCTTGATAAGAGGAGAAGTACTACGGGTTATGTGTTTACATTGGGTGGTACAAAGCAATCTCACAGGCTTCTAAGTTACAAAAGATCGTGGCTCGATCGGCTGCGAAGCGAGAATATGTGGCGTGACGGAAGCAAGTAAAGAGATGGTTTGGGCTGCAGAACTTCTTGGGTGAACTTGGGAAGACGCGAAGTGGTAATATTCTCTACGGTGACGGTCGAGTGCAATTCACTTGGCAAAGAATCCGGCGTTTCATTCGAGGACGAAGCATATTGAACTGAGGTTTCACTACATCAGACATCTCTTGGAGGAGAAGATTTTGTGGCTTGAGAAGATATTGGGATCGGAGAATCCGGCTGACATGTTGACAAAGGTTGTGAACCTTGAGAAGTTGAAGCTGTGCAAAGCTTCAATTGGGCTTGAAGAATGAGAGAGGAGAATGGCACTACCATGATCAAGGTGAGCACTAGGAGGACACCAAGGATGAGTTGAAGGACGGATACGGGGCTTATATGTGTGGTTGATCTCTAGGTGGGAGATTGTTGGAATAGAGGACCAACCAAGATGTTCTTCGAGGGAATCTGAGGCGGGCGCTTGGGGATGGCGAGGCGAGCGCCTCGAGTCCAGTGGTCTTGGCGTTGGGGCAACGTGCTTGAGGCGGCCGCACGACCTGGGGTGAGGCGTGCGCCTCGGCTGCCGAGGTGAGCATGGTGTTTTGGCCTTTTCCAGGCGGGCGCCTGGCTTCCTACGAGGCGGGCGCCTGGCGTCGTTTTCCTGGCTCGGGAAGGTTTTGTTTTGGGCCCGTATTCTAGGCCTTCTAGGTTTTGTTTTTATTCCTATTTTACATATAAAAGCAATGTTCCGCCTTCTTCTTCATTGTAACACAAATTCTAATTACATAGTGCAAGATCCTGGCTTGGTAGTGCCCCCAGACGTAGCCAATCAATTTGGTGAACTGGGTTAACAATTTCTTGTGTTCTTTTCTGTTTTTCTTTGATTTCTTGTGCTTGGTTTGTGTGCGATTATTATTCTTGTAGGTTTGCTTGGGTGTGGAGGGCCATATTCACAACATTGAAGAACTCAGTTTTTGGATTTATGAATTGAATTAAAGGACAAGAACGGCTGTGTCTTCTTTGTTAACGAATCTTGTTTTTCGTTCGGTTCATCTTATAACCTATGTTCTTTACATCATAACACATTAAAACTTATTATGTATATAAATTCATGTTGTATTTATATATATATATATATATATATATATATATATATATATATATATATATATATATATATATATCATTTTTCCTAGCTTAAATAAGCTTCTTGTCTATGATCATAAATAATTGAGATTAGAATATCGGTTATAGCAATGAAGATATGTCTCTCATGTACTCCCTCCGCCCCGAAACAATCTTCTTACTGTTTTTTATTTTTTTTATTGTTAACATGAAATGAAAGTACTTTGATCATTAGTTTTAGGTTGATTAAATTATCCGAATTAACATCTAAAAATTGTTATTAACGTACAGTATTTTTAATGATTTATCAATAACAAGTTTCAATTTTTTATTATAATAATTAAATCAATCTAAAATTATTGCTTAATGTACATTTGTGTTAATAACAAAAAAAGTGGGAAGATCATTCGGGATACTTTTTGGTTGTTAACACAAAGTTAATTTGATAATTGATTTTAGCTTGATTTAATTATCCGAATGAATATTTAAAAGTTGTTATTGATAGTATTTATAATGGTGTTTTAATAACAAGTTTCGATTTTTCATTAGAATAATCAAATTGACCTAAAATTATTGGTTAATGTACCTTTGTGTTAATGACAAAAAAAATGAAAAAATCATTTTGGAACGGATGAAATATTTAATATAATACGATAATCTTTTTGTTGAAAATCAGCGTACAACATTTTGAAACATTTTCTTGTACATGTTTGTCATTTTTAATGGGTGTTTCCTTTTTTTCTTTTTTTTTAAAAAAAAAAAGAAAGAAAGAAAGAAAAGAAATGTTGGAGCTCGATCGTACTAAATAGTAAATACCAAAATGAGGGCTGTAAAGTGAGGGGGAGGGGAGTTCTACGAAATTACGCAGAAGTTAGAGTAGGTGGGTGAATTTTTCAAATATTCTGTAGTTAGGCCTTGACCAAAACTTATTTTTATATTTTAGCATTTGTTTCACTGTCTTATGATGTGAAACATTTCATGGACACTTAGAAAAGAAAGAGATATAAGAAGAATCAGCATAGCATATGGAAAATATATTAGAAGACAAAGAGATATAGAAGAATCAGCATATGCATATGGAAAATGTACCAGCACTCCAACAGCTCAGTACATCGAACAGTGACTTTGTTTCATTTTTTCTTTCTTACTAGGTGATAACCCATGCTTCGCACGAATACCATGGTGCACGGGTTATTTAGTTCCCAACTTTCCATAAAACAAAATGCAAAAATACTACTAAAATTAATTATTTATACTTCCTTAGTTCCCGTAATAATATAATCGACATTTTTATTGCAAATGGGACAATTTTTTCGAAACAGTGAAAGTATTTTTTATTTAATTGAAGGACCGAGAATATAATTATAATTTATAAAATGGCTATTCTTCTGAATATTACATAACGAAAATGTACATATATTGTGATACTAAAATAATAGTAGTTATATGAACTATATTAATTATTATTATTATTATTATTATTATTCTTCTATATGAAGATAGCTTAATAAAATGAACCTTATGTTATGATAATGATATTTATCAATTAAATTTTTCAAAGATGTTTCGATTGATAAAAAAAATCACATTGTTTAACGTTCTAGTATATTCACACATTCGTATGTATTATTTCTAAATGTTTTTTGACCATGCACTTCCTTTGACTTGTCATGCTTCCACGTTTCAAGACTCTTGACACTCAGTTGACAATTCGCAATCCACCTCTTTGTTGATAGATAATATCAATTCAAATAAGTATTTGAAGGAGTGAAATATTTATGTCACGTTTAATATTACAATAACTTTATATGATCTTTGTTGATAGATAATATCAATTAAAATAAGTATTTGAAGGAGTAAAATATTTGTGTCACGTTTAATATTAAACATGAAATATTTATGTAAAGTTTAATATTACAATAACAAATTGCATATATGTAATTTTAGTTTTTATAAACAATATATTCTATACTATTATATAAAAGGGACAAATAATTTTATGACATATTCAAATCTAAAACAATAATTATTAATTAAAAAATAAAAATAAATTAAAATATAAATGAATTGCGAAAATATAATATTAATCAAGATAAAATATAAACATTAAATAAAGGGAAAAAATTCTAATAAAAATTAAAACTTAAGGGCACAATTTTTATAATAAAATTCATAAGAAAAAATATATAAGAAAAATCAAAGTATAAAATTTCATATACTATAGTTCTTCACAAATTGTAATCAAATATGAAAAATGAAAAATTAAAATGAAAAATTACAAAAACTAAATTAAAAAATACATTTAATTACGAAATAAAAATCAATATAAAATCAAAAACTAAATCAAAATACAAAAAAATCAAAAGGAAATATTTTTTTAAAGGCAAAAGAAAAATCACATATAAATTAATTTTTAAATTAGCGCCAAAAAAATCAAAAGGAAAGCAAAAAATCAAACAGAAATATAAGATTAAAAGTAAAAAAATCAACTAAAAATCAAAATGAAATTCTCATTTGAATCAAGTTGTGAAAAAAAAATATTGTAACAAAAATCAAATTCAAAAGCATATATTAATAAGGCAATATATATATAAAAAATAATAAGTAGTATCATAACATAAGTTATTTTAATTTCATCAAACTTTGTGTTTCTTTATCAAAAAAAAAAAAAAAAAGATCAAAATATACAAAAATCAACAAATAAAATCGAAGAAAAATATTCAAATATTCCGATAACGAAATCTATAAATATTATATATGAGAGTATTTTATTGATTCTACATCGCGCCATGTGGATTAATGACATGGAATTCCATGTCATCAGCTCACTTTTGTTTTTCAATTAAATTAAAAGTCCTAATTAAATTACAGTAGTTCTTTATTCTCTCATCTCATCTTTAACTTTTTTCCATTCAAATTAAATTACGCTGTTTCTTCCTTATCTTTTTCTGATCTTTCATTTTATATATTAAATTCAAAATTTTATATTTTCCAACCGCTATGAAAAGGGGAACCCTTGGAGTCCAAGCAAGGGTGGGTAGCTTCAGATTCTTTGTAGGGACGTCCTCTTAATAAAGGTACTCACATTTTCGAATCCTAAATTTTGTAGCTTAACGGAATCATTCTTTAGTATGAGTGTAAACAAATGCAATCACACAAGTAGTCATATTTGTATGCAGGTGGTTGTGTGGACAAAGATCTGAGGATCACTTGATTTGATATGCAATCATTCTTTATTATTTTTATTACTACTCTGACTATCCATTCAACAGAGTACCGTGTGTTAGCCACTATCGCTGCTGAATTGCGATGGTTTGCATACTTATTTCGTGAACTTGGTTTATTCTTAAGTCCTCCTCAACTTTTTTGTGACAATATCTCTGCTTGACACATGGCTCGTAACCCAGTATTTCATGCTCGAACTCGACACATTGAGATCGACCTTCACTTTGTCCGGGACCTTTATCAGCGTGGCTTTTTACGTCTCTCACATGTTTCCACTAATGATCAGTTAGCCGATGTGTTTACTAAGGGCCTTTCACGACCTCAGCTTAACGTGTTGTCCAACAAGCTGCAGCTCGCACCCGTGCCGCTTTGCTTGAGGGAGGGTGTTAGAAGTAATTCAAAAGTGTCGTAGACGTGACTCACGGTCCTTACACTACAAGAAAGTACACTATTTACGGCGCTCATATACGGCGGTGAACACGCGTCCGCCGTAAATAACTAATATATACGGCGGTATGCACAGCCGCCGTAAATAACTAATATATACGGCGGACGCGTCAGCCTTAAATAAGTAATGTACGTACATTTAACATGTACGTATACGATATCGAAGTTATATACGGCGGTTGATACGCGTCCGCCTTAAATAATACCATTATTTACGGCGGTGTACAATATCCGCCGTAAATGTTATTAAATACCGGGAATCCCAAATTTCCCTATTCAGTTTCGCGGCAATCTCTCCCTCTCTTTCTCTCCTCCATAGCAGCTAGGGCAAGAAAACTCCATAGCTAGGGACGAAATTCCGACGCCGGTCACCATAATCAGGTAGGTATTTACTTTTAATTTTTTGGTTTTGTTCTTGGTCTTGGTTGGTCTGCACTCAGTCTCTCTTTCTCTCCTAGATCTAGTGTACGTATCTCAGTCTCTCTCTCTCCTCCAGCCAAAATTGAGCTTTGATTTCTTCGATCAACAACAATCAGGTATACATTTTTTTCCCCTTTTCTAATTTACTTTTAATTTCTGGGTTTTTTTTGTTCTTGGTGTTGTGAGTTATTGTTGATGTTGTTGTTGTTGTTGTTGTTGTTGGTATTGCTTCATGATCAGTCTCTTTTTTTTTTTTTTTGATAAGCGACATTGTGGGGTTTATAAAAACATTTTAGGGTATATGTTGGATATCTTTGTTGCTAGAATGTTTGGTTATAGGTCTCATGCCAAAACACCCTATTCTTTACCCCCATGTTTCCTCATCCATGGTTCCGACAACAAGTCAAAGTGGTTGGTGAAGATCGCAATGAATATTGGCATCGCCCCACCCCTTCTTTTGCACCCTAGATCTGAAATAATATTGAACCAAATTCACGCACATCCAAGCTCTGTCCGAAAATCCACCATTTATATTTCAATATCTTCGTATCAATTAGAACATTCAAACAATATGTATTTGTCTTAAATTGCGGTTTGGGTGTAACTAGCATTGGCAAATTTTAATGTTTGCGTTCAAGGTTTGAGTTTTGAGTTTTTTTCTTCTATTTGAGTTTGAAGGCCACCATTGTCATCCATGTACGAGTTCTCTGTATTTTGGGGACTGGGTTTCGAAGAGTATACATATTGTTTTGATGTTCTAATGATATCATGCATTTTGTTATTACGTACATCCTTCACGAGTAGAATTTTTATGTGTGACCAAAGTAAAGTGAGAATGATTTACTAAGTGCTTAAAGCTATCTCTGTTATTCTTATTTAAATGTTAAACATTTTACCAAAGTAAAGTGGAGAAAAGGGATATTCTTATTTTTTTGAAATCGCAAGGGAGACGTCAATTATATTCCTACCAATATTAACCATTTTCAACCCAAACTAAGAACAACACATAATGAATGAATGTTGTCATAGGATTATACTATATCATGAGAGAGAACGAATGAATTAGCTTCTCAATTAGGGGGGGGGGGCTTGTGAGAGAGAACGAATGAATGTTGTCATAGGGTTATACTATATCATGGGCCCAAGTTAGACTATGTTTGTTTATGAGTTTATTTTTATTCTAAAATTTGTGTCTCTCGGTCTTATATATAGGTTGTATTTTAACGTTAAAAATATCAAGTCAAGTCATATATGGACAAAAGTTGGATTGATTTGGATAATCGAATTTCAAATGAGTATTTGTGCAGGGTTGACAACTTTCTCGATTTTGCATTCTCAAAAAAGTCTGTTGCTGTTAAAGAAATATATTGTCCTTGTAAAAAATGCGCAAATCGTTACCAAAAAGACCGTGCAACCGTGAGATCACATTGTATTGAAGTGGGATTTCAAAAAGATTACAAGAATTGGATTAGGCACGGGAAGAGTACATTTCGGCGCGTAAGAATGATAGGACAACCGAAGATGGCATTGAAATTGAATTGGGCGTGCAAGATTGTATGAGGCGAATGGTACATGAAGGGATGGGTATGCCGGATAGTAACCGGCCAGGAATTGAAGAAATCGTACAATCGAGATGCATCCACCGCAAAGTTTCTTAGACTTTTGAGAGATCTTGATCAAGCCTTGTGGGAAGGGTGTGATAAGTTTACGGTACTCTCATTTATTGTAGAACTTATGCCTTTGGAAGGCTAATTATCGAGTGACCGATAAGGGATTTACTTCTTTATTAAAAAATTTCATTAGGGCATTGCCTCGGTCGGCGAAAGTGCCAAGTTCCTATCGTGAGGCGTACAAGATGACTCGGATTTGGGTTTTAGTTATAAAACGTGGGACGCGTGCATTAATCATTGTATGTTGTTTCGAAATGAAACGAAAAACTTACTAAATGTGAAATTTGTGGAGCCTCTAGATATAAGCAACAAGAAGAAGGGGTAGCGGTGAAGGTGCAAAAACAAGTGGCAAGAATAAACTTCCCAAGCAGGTAGCGATGAAGAAAGTATGGTATTTTCCCTTAAAGCCAAGGTTGCAAAGGTTGTATTGGTCATCTAAGACCGTGACACTCAGGAGATGGCATGCCGAGAAGAATAGAAGATGGTGTCTTTGAGGCATCCTACAGACTCTCGTGCGTGGAAGGAATTCGATGAACGTTATCCATTATTTTCAAGTGAAATTCGAAATGTTAGATTGGGATTAGCATCGACGGATTTAATCCTTTCGGAACAATGACTATATCTCACGAGTACTTGGCCGGTTGTGCTTATGCCATACAATCTTCCACCTTGGTTATGCATGAAACAGCCATATTTCTTCTTGCCGGTGCTTACTCAAGGCCCAAAAGGTCCGGGCAACAAGATAGATGTGTATCTCCAACCGTTAATTGATGAGTTGAAGGAATTGTGGGAAGATGGTATATCAACTTATGATGCATCAAGGAACGAGTTGTTTACTTTACGAGCTTCACTATTATGGACAATAAATGACTTTCCTGCATATGGAATGTTGTCTCGATGGAGCACTAAAGGTGAATATGCTTGCCCTTGTTGCAATGTGAGACCTCAAGCACGATGGTTGGATCATGGTGGCAAGTATTGTTATATTGGTCATCGACGCTTCTTGCCTAGGAGTCATGCTTTTCGTAAGGATAAAGGCTCTTTTGATGGTACTCATGAAGTGAGAGATAAGCCCAAGTTATTGTTTGGAACAAAATTGCTTAAACAAGTTGAAAATATGGAAACAGAGTATAAAATAGAAGATGTTATTAAAAAGAGGAAAAGAGAAGAGGGTGAGAAGCAACAAGCCAAGTTGGAGAAAAGAAAGGTTCCTAAGTTGTGTCACAATTGGAAAAAGAGGAGTATCTTCTTTGAGTTGCCATATTGGGCAAATAATCATGTTCGTCATAATCTTGATGTTATGCACATTGAAAAAAATGTGTGTGATAATGTGCTACATACTCTGTTAGGTACTACGGGGAAATCAAAAGATAATGATAAAGCAAGAAAAGACCTAAAAGAGATGAACATTCGGAAACCATTGCATCTACAAAAGCTTCCATCCGGCAAAGATATTATGCCTCCCGCTCGGTTTACAATGAGTAAGAAGCATAAAGACACATTCTTGAAAGTTCTAAAGGGAGTCAAAGTCCCACGATGGCTACTCGTCAAACATATCTCGTTGTGTACATCTAGAGGAAAGAGCTATTTGGGGTCTTAAGAGCCATGATAGTCATATTTTGCTCCAACAACTACTCCCTTTAGTTGTTCGAAAAGCGTTGCCTACTTCTGTTGTAAAAGCCATCATTGAGTTGGCAAATTTCTTTAGGCAATTATCCTCAAAGGTGAATACACTTGCCTGATCTCGAAAAGATACAAGATCGGATGGGCTGTCACACTATGCGCTCTCGAGAAAATATTCCCACCGGCTTTCTTTGATGTTATGGAGCACTTGCCGGTGCATTTAGCCGAGGAGGCCTTGCTAGCGGGCCCAATACAATTTCGTTGGATGTATCCGGTAGAGAGGTACATCCATATTAAATTTACTTTGAAAAAGTTAAATTCCTTTTTACATCTGCTTTAGCATAAGTAAATGTTTTTGTAGGTTTCTACTTACATTAAAATTATATGTTCGAAATCGAGCCCATTCCGAGGCCTCCATAGCTAAGGCAATTGTGGTGAAGAATGCATGACTTTTTGTACGCAATATTTGGATGACATTGAGACAAAGTCCAATCGTCCTAGAAGAAATGATGATGAAGGTGATGAGTTAGGCCGCTTTGTAGGAAAAGAAGAGGTAATTACCCTTGATTACATCACACGAGTACAAGCGCATAGATATGTGCTTTTCAATGCGAAGATGTTGAACAATACCTAGAGTAAGTGATTCCTTACATGAGGCTTACATTCCTTATATCTTTTATATTTCAAATTAATACTTAATTCATATTTTCAATCTGCTCGAATGCGTCGTGTACATTTGAGGGAGACACTACCTCGTAATCAACGACATCTTATAGAGAAAGAACATAATGATAAGTTTGTTAGCTGGTTTAAGGATTATGTAAGTATGAAACCACCTTCATATAATAGTTTCAATTTATCGTTTTAAATATTTTCTTATTAAATTTTGTTTTTTATAAAAGGTATGCACGACGAAAGATGTAGTGCCCGAAAGAATTACGAGTCTTGCATTGGGTCCTCATATGGATGCGAGGCGGTATAAGTCTTACATAATAAATGGTTTTCGATTTCGAGTGAAGGATGTCGATAGACGGAGGAAAACTCAAAATAGTGGAGTCATCTTTGAATGCAAGTGTGACAAGTTTTGCAAGCCGAAAGGATAATAATCCCATTGTAGGGATGTTAACTTCTACGGGGAGTTGATTGAGATCCTTGAAATTCGTTATAGCAACTCAATAAGATTTGTATTGTTTAAATGTGATTGGGTTGATAATCGGACGAGCAAGATGGAAGATGAGCAAAAATTTACTCTTGTAAACTTCAATCACAAGTTGTATAAGGATAATCGAGTTGGTGATGAACCATTCATATTAGCATCTCAAGCTGAGCAAGTTTGGTATGTTAAAGATCCTATAGAAAGTGATTGGAAAGTTGTGAGGAGGATTACACCAAGAGATAGTTTTGACATATATTCAAATGATGATAAACAAGTTTCAGATTCGATTCCACAATTGGTACCATTTTGCTCACAAAATCTGGATGAAAATGTTGCTAACGAAGAAGCATCGTGGGTGCGAGAGGGAGTTGATGGGGTCGAGATTGAAACTACTAATATCAATGACCTAGATGTTGATATGACCGATAATGATGATGTTGATATGGCCGATAATGATGATGATTAGTTTGAGTAGTATTTGTTTAGATCTTATTTGCTTACTAATTACTAAGACAATGTTATTACTTAAGTTTCATGTTTCAATCAAACTTGTTATTTTTGTATGGTTGAATATTAATATTGTTACTTCTATATAATATGTATTTGTTTAGGTCTTATGTGCTTACTATTTACTAAGACAATGTTATTACTAAAATTTGTGTCTCTCCGTCTTATATATAGGTGGTTTTTGTGTAGAAAATATGCCTCCTAAGGAGAGAGACTGTAGAGGGGGTAGCAACAAGAGGGGTAGACAAAACCCGCCGCCCGTAGTCCCAAATGATCCCACTTCCCCTAATGCATCATTGACGCCGTTTATGGGATTGACCCAATTGACCGCCGCTCAAAAAAGAAAAATGGCGAAATTTGGAGGGTAGGAAATTTCAAGTCACCACTTTCCTTCATTTGCCGGTGTTGAGGGATTTGGGTTTAGAGACGTTAATGCAGAATTGATGACGCAAGCCGGGTTAGGTAATTTCTGGGGAAGACTCCGGCTACGTATTTGAGATATTCACTTGAGTTCCTTTCAACTTTGGAGGTAGGCAAGGGGTCACAAGAAAATTCTATTCGGTTTCATATGAATGATGAAGCCTATCGAGTGACTTATGATCAGTTGAGGGAAATCTTTGGGGTTGATCGGCGAGAGGAAGCTGGGTCGAGGCGATGGGGGACTTGTTTTTCTTTTCGAGCTCACGGGATTGCCCTGCAAAAAAATACCTTAGGGCTTCCTCTCTTTCTCACCCGGCTTGGAAATTATTTTACGAGAGGTCTATCTATGTCTTGGTTGGCAAACGGAGAGCCCGCTCAATTGAATGTGGCTATGGTAAACCTTTTGCGAACGGGATTGAGGAGTTTTCGGTGATTCCTGATTGGGTTGATATTTTTGTTCGGAGATGTGAGGCATTTGCCGTTACCAAAAAGGGAAACATATCAATGGGGATGATCACATTGATTGCTCAAGCTTGTGTGGGTGAACCAAAACCCGAGGCGATGAGATTGATGGGGGGCACGAGTTTTTATTACGGAGGCCTAGTGCGGTATGACAAGTTTGTGAGGGACCAGGAGGGCGACGGATAACGAGGTCTTTATTGTTTGAATATGGTACTCCCGGGAGGACGGTCCGTTGCGGGGTAGGGGCCACGTTTCCGAGTGGTGAACAGGCCGGGCATTGGCGTATGCCGGTGTTGATGATCAAATGGATCCCGTTGATGAGGAGGATGATGAGGAGCGGGAAGAGGAGGATCGGGAGACGGGGTGGTCGGGGAGGAGAAGCGGAGAACCGGGAACCCGGCGGGGTTCTTTTGATCGATGGGATACCATGAGGGCATTTTTGGAGGAAGCGGGGAGCGATCGAGGATCGCTCGGGAGCAGAGCCGACATGCTTTGGAGGATGCTAGATGGGGGAGGTTAACGCTCGGGAACAGAGTCGACGGACTTTAGAGGATGCTAGATGGGGGAGGTGCGGGATCGTTTTGAGGGGTTGGAAGATGAAAGCGCCATTTTGGGAGCCCGATATACGCAGTTGGAGGCTTGGGCGATGCGGACGAGCCCGGAGTTACGAGCCGGTTTCGAGAGGATTATTTGACTACGATGCATTCGAGAGCACCTGCTCGTGCACGAGCGTTCTTCCCGTCAGACCTACTATCGTGGACAAACCTCCCGGCTCTCATCGGTGATGTTATTATTGTGATGTTATTATTAATGTTTCATGTTTCAATCAAACTTGTTATTTTGTATGGTTGAATATTAATATTGTTAATTGTAATATGTATTTGTTTAGATCTTATTTGCTTACTATTACTAAGACAATGTTATTACTTATGTTTCATATTTCAATCAAACTTGTTATTTTGTATGGTTGAATTGAATATTAATATTGTTAATTGTAATATGTATTTGTTACGCTTCTTTTGATCAAACTCTTATTTCCTACGGGATCTTGTTGCGGCGGCTCTTACTTTCTACCTCGTCATCTGCTTTTTCAGGTACTCCTTTGATGCCTGTAGAAATTTGAATATATTAAATGAATATCCAATTTTTACTTTGGGATGTCCCCGCCTCGCTTCCACACCAATTTGGTACCCGCGAGCCCCAACCCCCCGTACTATTTTATACTTTTTACGTATCAAGCAAGGCTTGCCCTATAGTGTTGTTGTTGTTGTTCCTTGTGGTTGTTGTTGTTGTTCCCCCGCCCGCTTCCCCACCGATTTGGTATTTGTTTTTGTTAAATGTGACATATAACAAATGTGTCCACAACCCGCGGAAACCCCCGTAACGTCATGTTTGTTGTTCCCCCCGCCCCGCTTCCCCCACCACTTTTTTTTTTTTTTGTTGATTCGTTGGAAATGTTTGTGTAATGTCATGGTTTATGGTATTTGTTAAATGTGACATATAACAAATGTGTTCACAACCCGCGAGCCCCTCCCCCGTAATGTCATGTTTGTTGTTCCCCCGCCCCGCTTCCCCCACCAATTTTTTTGTTTTTTAGGAGTATGGGTTTGATTTTCCTATACTTTTCTCCTAAAATTTTATTACATTTTTGCATAATAATATCATTGATATTTTGTGTCACTGCAATTTTTTAATGCCATGAGATATAGAACTTGGACCATATTATTTCATTTTGATGAAATAAGTACTCATGTTAGTGCATGTTTTTATATTTGTATGCAAGATTGTAAGGCATGCCATGAACTGTGATGTTCCTATTTGATCATATAATTATAATGATCATAGTTCATATCTTGGGACCTTACTAGCTACATCTTTGGCCGCGTTGAGAATATTTTACGCACCAAAGTTGAATGATTGTTGCCAAAGTGATCAATTTGTTGTAATATGTAAAATGTTATTTTTCTCATGATTTCTTAGCAGTGAGATCAATGGTTGCAAATTACAATTGCACCTATGGGGGTCATTGTTAGTTGTAATTATTGATATAGAACTATAAAGATCTATGAATTCAAGAAAGCTAGAGGCATACTAATCTAGAGAGTTCATGAACCCAAATGTGTGGACTACTTGAAATTAGTAATTAGTGTGTTCTCATTGTTGGCTTTATGTGGAGATGCTTGTTGCTTATGACAATTTCTATTCAAAGGGGAGATTGTTATAACGTGATGAGTATTCTAATTTTAGGACTTATTGTGTTTCAAGTCACTTGAGATTTATGGCCCATTTGTCTATTTTGTGAATCTTAATAGATGTCACATATTTTTTTAAAGAAAAAATCTTAAAGTTATCAGTGTGCAAGCCTAAAGGTATGTCAACCTAAAGGTGTAGACTTTTTGAAGTTAGCATGTTACCATATTTTGCTTTATACCGAAAGAACTAAGTGTTTGTGACAATTTAAGCCCAAAGGAGAAATTGTTATAATGTATTGTAAATTTCCTCAATGTGGCTCATTTCGTTTTGAGTCAATTATTGATTCATTATTATTTCTTCCTCGATTCATGGAACATTACATGTGTAGTCTCATTTAATTTAAGTCATTACACATTGTACATATGCCTTCTTGATTATTGTTAAGATTATTTTTAACCACTTTATAATAAAAGACTTTAGAACAAAATGCAACCACCATTTTCCACAAGTGGCAATACCAACCACCATTAGGGGAGGTGCTGTTACTGTTTGCTGTTGCTGTTGTTGTTTCTGTTGCTGCTGTTGTTTCTGTTGCTGTTGTTGTTGTTGTTGTTGTTGTTGTTGTTGTTGTTGTTGTTGTTGTTGTTGTTGTTGTTGTTGTTGTTGTTGTTGTTGTTGCTGTTGTTGTTCAGCCAAACTGTTGGCCACAATTCTATAGTTCTATTGGTGTTTGTGTATGTTATTTACTCTTTATGTCCCAAAATATTTGTTGTTTTAGGGGTTAAAACTTGTTCCAAAATACTTGTTGTTTTATTATTATCTAGGCATTTTATAGGTCTTATACATGATACATAAGACCTATAATAAATTTATAGGTCTTATACATATATTATAAGACTGTTTTTTTTTGTCCTTTACTTGGTTTATCCAATTTTTGTGCTATAATTGAATTGTCATATGACAGATATGCCGCCAAAGAAAAATTTATTACCAGGTCAGGGCTCGAACCCTAAAGGAAGAGGGCTGGCAAAACCAACCCCCAAATGGGGTAAAGAGAGATTGAACATAATATGGAATAATTATGGTCAATCGGTTGGAGAAATGGCCAAATTAGCTACTCAGATAGGAATTTTTGCTAAAAATGGGGAACATTTCCCATTAACTAGAGAGTGGTCTCAGATGGACCATGAGTGCATAAATAACGTATGGAATGACGTTCTGGTAAGTTGTAATCCATATTTCTTACATAAATCTCTAGTACGTAGTCAAAAGTCTTATGATTCTCTAACAATTATTTTTTTTTTGTTGAATTGTGTATATAGGAAAATACAAATGCTCCTCCGGAGTATTACCCGGTTATGGTTCTTTCTCTCGGTAAAGCGTGGCGTGACTGGAAATACCAGGTGAGACAAGCATATAATAAGTATTACTCAGTTATGAATATTACTCAGTTATGACTTTGTTATGAATATTGACTCAGTTATGAATATTACTCAGTTGAAATCTCATTATAAGATGTATGAATCCGACCAAGACGCATTGGCTCACCCACCCCGTGGGTGCGTTGCGGATCAATGGGCTGCACTTGTTGCGATGTGGGGTACGAACAAGGCTCGGGTATATTTCAAATTAATCTCAATCTATTATCGTGAATGTCTTATATAAGTAGTCAAATTAATACTAATATTATCTTTTTTTTTCCAGGAAATATCAGAAACAAATAAATTGAATCGAGAAAAGCAACCGCCGTATAAAGATCACCAAAATACGCCATAATATACGTATGTATTTCATTTATATACGGCGGTGGTAAATCCGCCGTATATAGTATTTACGGCGGTGATCCCGCCGTATATAGTATTTACGGCGATGATTTATACGGGGGTCTATTTACGGCGGCTAGTCCGCCGTAAATACTACATACGGCGGGGCGCGTGGTATTTAAGGCGGATTTTAACCGCCGTAAATAAGCCTGTTTCTTGTAGTGTTATACCAACCATGGAGAAGATTGTCTTTGACTATGCTTGAATCTAATTATAGTAGATAATAATGGTACATATTAGAATAGGCAATAATTATTCCTAGTTTATATCCTTACCATGTAGAATAGATAGAGTAGGACTATCTCTCTCTCGATTGTATTTAATCTATATATACTATGCAAAATGAATGAAAACCCAAGGCGGTTATTATTCTCCAAACCATCTGCCGTCTTCTTCTTATACTCACATAATATTTCTTTGTCTATTACAAAGACTCATTGTAAATTTGTAGTTGTTATACATGATAAGGGCATTTAAGTAATTTCATAAATAATTGGGGCGGGTTCGGGACGGGGCGGAACGGGGTAAACCCGAACCCTACCAAAACTAGGGGTGTGCACGGTCCGATTTGGTTCGGTTTTAGGCTAAAACCGAAATCGAACCGAAAAATATCGATTTTTGTATTTCAAAACCGTTCGGTTTCGATTTTGTTCTGTTTCGATTTTGTTTCGGTTTGGTTTCGGTGTCGTTTGGAACACCATTCAAAATTTTAACATCAGTGTAGGTAGTACATTTATTTCACCTCTGTCCATTTATACTCTCTCGGAGAGAGTATAATCAAAAAAGAAATTTGAAAACAAATCAGAATGTCTTATTACATGTTATTTTATACACTTATAAAACCAAATAATTATTCAGTAAGACTGTAGTGCCATATTACAAGGGTGATGCCTTCTGATGCTCCAACCAGTACCAATACTCACATCAGAATGTCTCACTAAATAACTCCAACAATGGTGAATTTCAAACTTAGAACCCTAGTTTTGAAACACAGAACAAATATCAATTTCGAACCTTTTTCCATTGAATGAATGCAAAAAGGTATACAAAAATCAAAACCACAAGAAATTAACGTGAATGTGAGAGCTTACTGTGTGAGGAGGATTCAACTTCTTCTTTTATTGGGGAGAGGATTCAACCTGCTACTTAACGACAGCGTTAAGTAATTTCGATTCGGTTCGGTTTTTTTACCGGTTTATTTATACAAAACCAAAACCAAAACCAAACCGGTTCAGCCGGTTTTTGAGTTTTAAAAAACCACACCAAACCATTAAGTGATCGGTTTGGTTTTTCGGTTCCGGTTTTTTTCGGTTTTTTCGATTTTTCGGTTTTTCTGCTCGCCCCTAACCTAAACCCGGCGGATTTTCAAAAGTGCATCCCAAACCCGGCCTATTAGGGGCGGGCCTTTTTGGGTTCGGGTTTGTTCGGTTTTTTTTGACATCACTACGTACGTAGTATTTTGAGCTAGATATACTATATGACATGGAAATTTTTAGCATAACTTTACTTTCTCTGTTTCTCAAATACAATTCCAAAATCCAACTCAAATTACAAAATCTTTAAAGTCTTATTAGATTGAACAAACTATAATATATCCCTCAGCTCTATATATTTTCCAATGCATGGCCATGCAAATCAATTAGTTCATTCTGCGACAATTGTTCCTAATCTGGCCATTTGAACCAGTAAGTGGGCTAAGGTTTCCCATCTTAACCATAGCATTAGCAAAGTCTGTAAAGAAAGTGGCAGAATTTGAACTGTAAGTTCGAACTTGAGCATCAGTTGAGCCTCCGTTAAACAGTTCTTGATCCGAGTGCAATAAACCCCTTTGGTTCAACAAATTCGTATAGTAGTTGGTGTTGAAAACAGTTGAAGAACCGGTGTCTAGTTGAGCTAGATTGTTGTCACCGCCGCTTTGAGGACAGTTTGCTCTCAATGAGGTTGCAAATGTCGCGTTAATGTTGTTTTCGTTATATATACGGTTTCTGAATATCGTGCACCTAGCTGCACCTATGGTGTGACCGCCTGCAGATACAGTCAGTATTCCAATAATTAGTTATTTATCTGTTCCGAAAAGATAGTCTCATTTTTACTTTGATAATTGTTAGGACCTAACTATGTAAGCCACATAGTTACCATAGGTTTTGACAAAGAAATATATCATATGTTATCTGACAGCCAAGATAACATATGACCTTGGACAGCTAAGCCATCAACTTCAATCTGCAATCCTATAAATATCAACTGGACAGCTATGATTCAATCATCCCACAAAGATATCACTAAAAACCACTCATATACATTAATGTATCTAATTACATGTGTAGTATGATACTTTACCTATTACCTAAACCTTCTAGATCAAGAACTTAGCTACGACGGCTAAGGTTCTCTCCACAGCAAAGACTTCATCCCTCAGCGGCTATGATCTTCAACATCGGCGGCAATGAAGAAATCTGTGATGACCAAGATGTGCCTTGCCCAATCTCTCCATACGAGATGTTGCCGGCTCATCTTCATAATAATCACATGCACAGTTGCGATTCCGGCTAATGCATTCTCCGAGTCAACAAAGGCCCTAAATGCAACTCCAACATGCATTCACTCCCTTGTCTCCTTGTCTCCTCCAACGGCTATTTCCTAGCTTATAAAAGGAACTCTCCAAGGCGAAGACTCACCCTTTTTCACACACACCCAACTTCTACAAACCTTGCATCCAAACCTTCTCAACATGCAACCAACAATCAAAACAATATTAAGACACTTGTAAGCGATCTCGGGTGTATAAAGCGATTTGTAAGAACCCCTTAAGGCCCGACTTTAAGTGGGTAGTGAGAATAGCTCGGATTAGAGCTTGATCCCTAATAAATTTGTACTTATTAGGAAGAGGAAGTTCAAGGAACTTGCCTATTCAATCCTTTGTAAATCTTAACGGGAACTAGATTTAAGTGGATTGATCTCACTTGTCAAGGTTGACGGTGAGGGTGGACGTAGGAGGAGTGAACTACGAACCACCTTAAAATTCCTTGTGTTCAATTGGTATTATCACACAACACA
Source organism: Adenophora triphylla var. japonica (assembly GCA_022495995.1). NCBI lineage: Eukaryota > Viridiplantae > Streptophyta > Magnoliopsida > Asterales > Campanulaceae > Adenophora > Adenophora triphylla. The sequence goes on from JAFEMH010003973.1 coordinate 107,387, forward strand.
CACACACATATACACACACATACACTATTCACTTGTCTTTACATTATTTCAAACACTTTTATTCCGCTGCACATTTAACTCCAATCTTTAAAACCGGTTAACCTCGACGGCTAAGATTTCACCTCAGTGTCAAACCTTAAGCTTGTCTAACCTTTAATTTGATTTAGAGTAAACGGGACCTTTCAATTGGTATCGAGCCGGTCTTCACACATAAAGTCTAACAACTTGTGAAGGATCAACTACCAACCCACCATGCCTCAACCAAGAAGAAATAATGAGAAAGACATTCCCCACATTGATATTTGTGGATCATTTGAAATATATGCATCAAAAATCAAAACTTACCTTGATGCCAACGGTATGCTGGCTGGTTTGCCCTTGAAAATGAAGTCACATATCCTGTATCTGTTGATACAAATGGTGGACCTAGCAAAGTTAAATCTCCTGAATTACGGGTGATTCGGAAAGGCAACTTGTTAGTGCTAACCTTAAAGTCAAGAACATACTCCAAAAGAGTGTCAATGACTCTCTTGCTCAAGAAATTGCCAAGGAGCCAAGCTGCAAAGGCCGCTTGGGAACTCATTCATACCAAGTTCCAAAAACACACTAGTGTTAGAACACGAGAAACCTATACAATCTTCTTAGACAACTTGACAACTTCAAATTCTACCTGGTGAGAAAGTAAGTGCTTTGCAAAACCAAGGTTTGAAGACTTGGTAAGATCCATTCTTGATCATGGTAAAACTTTTGAGAACCAAGACTTGTGTCTTAAAATATACTCTAACCTTCCTCAAGAATATGAGAAGGTAGCTTTGCCAATAAGAGAAGGCTCGGAATGGAGCACCATGACTGTTGAACAATACTTTGGTAAACTTGAAGCATATGAACTAGAAGGAATGATAAAACTTCAACTTTCGTTCCCTCCATCTCACAAACTCTTGCCTTAGGCGCAAGAAACCACCCAAAAACCAATTACCCAACAAGATATTGATTCTATGGTTCTTCTCTCCCTCCAAAAGTAAACCTTCCCTCAAATAACCTCTCCCGAGGAGATCTACCAAGCCTCATATCCATGGTACATCGAAACACCTTGAAAGCACATAAGAAGTCCTTTGAGAGAAGCTATAGCCCATCCACCTCGATCAAGAGAACCCTAAAAGAAAGTTGAATGCTTCAGCGTAAGAAGCTTGGACATTACTCCTCGATTGTCTGAACCAAGGAAACCTAGGGAAAGTCGAGACGGCTAAGAAATTCTCATACTCTAAAGAGATAATTCATAGTTCAAGATGCAAGCTTGCTACAATTGCACAAAGAAGAAGAATGAGAAGAATAAAGAGCAAGTATTGATTCTTTGACTCATCCAAGTTCGGTGATGAGGAATGTGAGTACGGTGACTACGAAAGTGAAGGAGAAGAAGCAATGATATGCTTGATGGGTTTGGAGATGATGAAGACTCGGACAATGAAGAGGATCTTGAAGCCTTAGGCTGTTCTTTGAGGAACTAAAAGCAGTACCTCAATTTAATACCTTAAATAATGAAGAATTTAAACAATTAGTCGGTACTTTATTAATTCAAATAAAAGACACCAAAGCGGCTTTGCTTCATTACTCATTTGACAATCTATCCCAAAGTAAAACCATTGAGAACCTTGAAAAAGCCAATCAAGGTCTGAAAGTCCAAAACCTTATGCTTGAAAAAGCCAATGAAGATCGCGGACTATGAATTCCAAACTTACGGAAACCAATATCAATCTTGAAAAGGAAAATGAATCCTTCGAAAGAAGTTTAAAACCTGGAATAGCTCACGGAGAAGCCTTGACCCATTTTAGCTACAACCAAAGACTCCCAGTGACAAATCGGGAATTGGAGCTAACAACCCTACTATGTACACTTATACCCCTCTTGCGATGAAAGGGCAATTGACAAAATGGTTCTTGAAAGCATGAACTATGTCAAAGTCCAAGAAAATGTTTATCCTATCCAAACCAAGGAAGATCTTAAGGAAAAAGGAAAAATGGATGAAGCTAGCTCCGGCCACCGATGTATCAACTCCGAGATAGCCCCACTCACTGCGACAAAAATCATATAGCCATTCTAAAAGCAGTCGAAAGGAAAAGGAGAACAAGCAAGCAAAGGTAAATACATATGGCAAAAGAAAGGAATCAAGGAGCAAATTAAGGAGAACCAACCAAGACATGACGGACGGCGAGAGGTCTCCTAGACAACCAAGACATGGTGGACGGCGAGAGGTTCCACTAGGCAGGTCAAGATATGGTGAGCAGTGAGGTCTCCCGAGACGGCCAAAGATTCTATGATCATCACTCATATGCCAAACCTCAAAGACCTAGCGGCCATTCTCTAATGGAAGAAACCATGCCCAACACAATACCTCTCCTAGATCATCTCATAATTCCCCAAGCCATTCTCGGTTTCATAACCAAAATCTATTCTCTTCTCCCAACCAATTCCTTAATCAAACCCAACCTATTGCTCCTACTCCCTATATGCTTTGCAAATCATGGGATATTATAATGCCACTAAACCGGTACTTTGGAAAGAGAGCAATGAACAAAGCTAGGGGACCAAAGAAATTCTAATCCTTTGGACCCAAAGAATAAAGGGTACCATAAATGTATTTTGTTGTTTTGTAGGAACCTAGGAAAGGAATATGGTACTTGGACGGTGGATGCGACGGACACATGACTTACAACAAGGAGTGGCTACAACAATATGTCCCCAAAAATGGTCCAAATGTAACTTTTGGTGACAATTCTCAAGCCAAAGTCAAAGGATCGGGAAACCTTGTTACTAAAGATATTATTTTCACTAATGTATCTTATGTAGAAGGTCTCGAAGCACAATTTGATTAGCCTTAGTCGGATTTGTGATAAGGGATATCATGTTGAATGTTCCAAGAACCCTTTGCATTGTCAAGGATGTCAACAACAAATCAATCCTCATTTGGAATAAGAAAAGGCAATCTCTCTTGTCTAAACCTTGAAATTGTGGATTCCTCGGATGCCCATTGCCTTCTCTCCTTGATCAATCGACATGTCTTGGTTATGGCACAAAAGATTAGCTCACCTAAACCTAAAAAGCATCTCAAAACTAGCCAACTCCAACCTAGTAAAAGGCCTACCCAAAATACCCTTCAAAAAGGACAAGTTATGCAAAGCTTGTCAATGTGGAAAACAAAAGAAAACCTCCTTCATTGCCAAAACCGGACTAGATACCTCTAAACCTCTTCAACTTCTTCACATGGACCTTTTTGGACCTATCGAACTAGATCTCTTGGTGGAAAGAGATACTCTCTTGTTGTAGTTGATGACTACACTAGATTTACTTGGATCATCCTCCTTGAATCCAAAAGGATACTTTGGAACAACTTGTCAAATTGTTCAATAAAATTCAAAACCAAAAGAGTTTATCCATCATCAAAATTAGATCGGATCATGGTAAGGAATTTGAGAACAACTGGTGTTGAAGAATCTTGTGATCAAAAAGGGATTGAGCATAACTTTTACGCTCCTAGAACTCCTCGGCAAAATGGAGTTGCGAAAGAAAGAATAGAACAATTTGTGAGGCGGCAAGGTCTATCTTTGTCGAACACAACCTTCCCAAATATTTTTGGGGTGAAGCGATAACCACTGCTGTCTATGTTCAAAACAAAACCCTCATCAACAAGTTTCACTCCAAGACTCCTTATGAACTTTGGAATGGAAGAACACCAACCATTTCATACTTCCATGGCTTTGGAAGTAGATGTTTCATACACAACAATGGGAAAAATAATCTTGACAAATTTGATTCAAAGAGTGATGAAGGAATTTTCTTTGGATACTCCAATACAAGCAAAGCCTATAGAGTTTACAACAAAAGAAGACTTGTTGTAGAGGAATCAATTCATGTAGACTTTGATGAAAATAATGACCAAAGTCACCGAGCTATGTGATTTTGATGAAGGCGTGGGCAACTCGGATAACCTTCACGAGGTTTCTCCTGTTCATGACCCCTCTTGTCTCATCCACGAAGAAGATTCACCTTCCCTTCCCTATATAGTGCCCAAAGACACAAATAAACAATCAACTTTGCACGGCGGCCATGAAACCTCTCTCAGCGGCAAAGGTGCATCGACGGTCATGATGCATCAATTAACCTTCCTTCATCCAAAAATCAAAATCCCCTTGAAGAAGACCCTATCCAATCGATAACAACTCCTCTCAATCAATTCCTCAACCTGAAATAATTACCCACATTATCCCTCCAAACAAAAACATCTATATAGATGCACTTTATACACAAAATGGACATACCACCTAACATGCCTGTTCTTGACTCTCTATTGAGTGCCTTCATCTCCCAAATTGAACCCAAAAGATAAATGAAGCTCTTGAGACCCAGGTGGATAGAAGCAATGGAGGAAGAGCTAGAGCAATTTGAAAGAAACAAAGTTTGGAAGCTTGTTCCTAAGCCAAAGAACCAAGCTGTCATAGGAACAAGATGGGTGTTTAGGAATAAAATGAATGAAGAGGGTGTTGTAATAAGAAACAAAGCTAGGCTGGTTGCTCAAGGATACGAGACAAGAAGAAGGCATTGATTATGATGAGACTTTTGCACCGGTTGCAAGACTTGAAGCTATAAGGCTATTTCTTGCCTATGCTTCATTTAAGAAAATGAAAGTGTTTCAAATGGATGTTAAGAGTGCATTTCTAAATGGAATCCTAAATGAAAAGGTGTTTGTTTCTCAACCTCCTGGATTTGAGCATCCCAAATTTCACGATCATGTATATAAATTGGACAAAGCACTATATGGACTTAAACAAGCACCAAGAGCTTGGTATGACACCTATCCGGATATCTCCTTGGTAAAGGATTTACCAAGGGCCATATTGATAACACTTTGTTTATCAAAAAATATGGAGATGATCGAGTTGCTCATCCAAGTCTATGTTGATGACATCATTTTTGGATCATCAAATGAAGACTTGTGCTTGAATTTGGGAATATTATGAAGGACCGGTTTGAAATGAGCATGATTGGTGAGCTTACATTCTTTTTGGGCCTTCAAGTCAAGCAAATGGAGGAAGGAATATTCATCAACCAAGCTAAATATACAAGGGACATGATCAAAAAGTTTGACATGCAATCTTCTTCACCTGCTAAAACTCCATTGTCAACCACAACCAAACTTCATGCGATCTGATGGCCAAAGTGTAAATCCAACACTTTACGGGAGCTACATTGGATCCCTTCTCTATGTAACGACTTCAAGACTGACATTATGTTTAGTGTCTGTCTTTGTGCTAGATTTCGAGGCAAATCCCAAGGAGTCTCATCTCTCTCTGCTGTCAAGAGAATTCTGAGATATCTCAAAGGAACCCACGATTATGGATTGTGGTATCCTCTTTGAATCCCCATTTTCTTTAATTGGATTCATGACTACGATTATGCGGGTGTAACCTAGATAGAAAGTCCACAAGTGGTGGATGCCAATTCATTGGATCTAGAATCATTTCATGGTCAAGTAAAAAGCAAACCTCGGTAGCCACCTCAGCAGTGAAATTTGAATATATTCTTCTTTGGTTTGTGTTGTTCACAAATACTTTACCTCAAAAGTCAATTACAAGATTTTGGAATTGATCTCCAACATCCCAATCTTTTGTGACAACTCAAGTACCATTGCCATGACGGAAAACCACATCCCGACACTCAAAGACAAAGCATATTGAGGTCGAGACATCACTTCATCGAGACCATGTTGAAAAAGGAAACATTAGTCTTGCTAAAGTGTGTGCGAAGATAATGTCTACGACATCCTAACAAAGGCTATGGATGAGAAAAGATTTGAGATGTTAAGAGCAATGCTAGGCATGATTAATCTACCAAAATAAAACAAAGGGAAAAACTCTTATTCATTGGAACAAAACATGTTCTATGGGCTGCTTTATCAACAACATTGTCGACGGCTAACCTATTTCTCAATACAAAAGCTTCTTACCTATCAAACCAAACTTCATTCCTACATTACGAAATTCAAACATCTTAAAAACAACCATAAACCCATAGTACCAAAAGCTTCATCAACCCTCCTTCTCATCTCAACAAGCACCTCTGAAAAGCCTTGACGGCTAAGGATTTGTCAATCCTGTTTATCCCATAGGCGATCTTGGAAGCAATCATCCCCATATCCTCTATCACTATGAATAATGTCTGGAGCTTGGTATGCACTCTCTTTGATATCTCCATATCTCTCCAACCAAAGCAGGGTGCCTTTCCATGAATGGATCAATTGCGAGAGGTTGAGAAGCTGCAAAGAAGGACAGACCCTCCTTGGCCACCATTCTTCAAGCTGCATTATAGGGAGGATACTCACTAAGTGGTGAGATAAAGCTGAAGGTACTGAAGAGTTTGCACTTGCACTGTGCAATGATAGCTTGATCGGGCGAGGACCTTCATCCTCCTCACCATTTAGAGCAGTGGACTCAAACACTTGAGAAATTGAGAAAACAACTTCATATAGACTTTGGAAGGAGAACTTTGCACTCCTGCAAAGTTATCTCGATTCCTTCAAGAAGCTGTTTGGCTAAAGTTAGAGAATCCTGGTGACATTTGTGAATTCCTTGACGGCTATGAAATCGGGTTGACCAATTTTTGTGTCAACCTTAATCCTTTCATCAGCTGTCAAGCTTCACTAGCTCTCCCAAGGTATAAACCCTTTCAACTTTGTCCTTAAGCGGCCTACTTGACTCTCCTTCTCTCTCCTTTCTTGACGAAGCTTAACCTTAGGCGTCGGATCAACAGTTCCCCCTTCAACTATCTTAGCCTTACCCTTACCTTTTGCTCTCTCTCTTAACCTATTTTCCTCACCTTCCAAAAGTGCTAATCTCTCCTCCTCCCAAAACTTTCTTCTTATCTCTCTCTCCTTCATCTCCTCCTCCTTATTGGGATCATCTTTGAGTATTTGATCCACCTCCTGCTCCAAACCTATATCGGTTTGGAGCCTATATAACAGAAACTCCCTCTCAAACCTTGCCTCTCTTGTTTCATCTACCCTTGGACTTTGAAAAACAAGTCTCTTTGCGATCTTAGCCATTTTGCTAGGGTGAACTTTGAAACAAGTCTTCCCATTTCTCTATGAATGAAATGAATTTGGTAAATTTCTTCATACGAATCATTTCCTTATATAGCCAAATTCGGTTTCGGTCAAATTAGTGGCAATGATCATTCAAAATAGACTTGGCTGGTAATTAAGTCGACGGCTATGAATTTGGTTCTTGCCAAATCGAGGATGTTTTGGAACTTGCCACTAACATATATCTATTAATGTCTCTGTTTATTCACTCTGAAATTTCGCCTTTGTGTACGGAAATAACTCCCATGTTTTATGGGAAGTTATTGTACAAGTAATGAGTGGAGACAAATATCACTTTGTTCATGAGCAGTCTCCCTCTTAAATGCAAAATTTTAACCGTTGCAGTAACCCACGTATTAGCCGTTGAACTCCACCAATCCCCATATCAAAACTATCATTTAACCTTGCGATTTAATCCCTCAGTTAAACAATCACTATTCTCCCTTCCAAATTCATCCTTTAATTCCCTCTGTTCTTTTTCTCATAAACCCTAAAAACTCTCTGTTCTAAGTTCAAACATGTCTTACCCACGAAGCCCATGGATACTACATCAAACCTGAGTTCTATGAGCACAATGTTGGAGCTCTCATCAAAGAACTCTTGGAATCCAATCATCTCTGCAATATGATGGAAGCTCAACCTCCTATCTATGAGAAGCTGTGCAGAGAAATTTTTATGAAAGGAGAAAGACTATCATGCAGGGCAATCAAAACCATCATTGAAGGTGCGAAATCAATGTGACCCCCAAGCTTGTGTCCAAGGTTTACAACATTCCCATCAAAAGCAATGGTATTTCAAATCTACGGAATAGAAAAGACAACAACACGGAACCCTTCTACAAAAGGTTCTTTGACAAACCAAGTGCAATTATCTATTGGTTCGGGACAAACCAATCAAAAGAAGGACCTTGATTTGTTCAAATCAACCCTAATGGATGTTGTAATCAAAGGGTTTGATGGAAAGCGATCATCATTTGATCAAATAAGTCCCAATGAATGGAAGCAAGCCCTAAGTTTGATAACCAAAGAAGTTAAGCTGGAGTGTTGCCTTACTTCACAACTTTCAATTAGCCATATCTCCCTCTCCTTGGAAATACAAGAAACAAAATCCAAGGATGAACAATTTTGATTCATGAGTGGAATTCTCCATCATATTATTCCAAGGTTGAATCCTCCCCTTAAGGATGAGTGGCTTGAGTCTGCGGCTTTAGTATCAACCGGAAGCTTCAACTTGAGCACCTTCAAGCGAAGGGCAAGAAGAAATTAGAGCTTGGGGACGGCTACGAGAATTTTGATGAAGCCTCTCAAAGATTGAAAGAAAAGCGAGAAGGATATGAAGATATGGCGGGGATTGGTAAACATGGTGAATGATAAAAGATCCAAGAGAAAGCATGACAAAGGTATTGTCATAAAAGAAAGAGCTCAAGAGACTTCTCGGCCAAAATCAAAAGAAGAAAAAGCCTAGCCAAGATGAAGAAAACGGGAAAGGGAAAGAAGCTTAGTAAAGGAAAGCAAATTCAAGAGGAGATAGGCTGTTGAGCAAGAAAGTACTCAAGAAAGCGACAAAGGAAAGATGGTAGGCGAGGAACATGCGACGGTGAAGAGACTCGGTCGGATCCTATCTTCAAGGATATTGATGAGTATGATGGTGAAGAAGAAGAAATCCACGATCTTTGTGTATCTTTGGTGAAGCTCAAGGTGATGAGTTTGATGAAGATATGAGAAGAGGCATTCTTTGAGTCACTAATGGAAGTGAGGACGACTAAGGTTGGACGATCATGCAGGACAGCTATGGAAGCTTCATCTCTCGACTAAGGTTGTCTCAAGTCTTTGAAACCCCATCCAAGGTAATCTCTAAGCCTTCTCCTACTCTCGGTACTTTCTCTAGGAAGAGAAAAACGGATAAAAATGCTCCCCATCCAAAAAGTTGAAACCAACCACTCCTCAACCCTCCTCATCCAAAGACCAATCTAGTTCACCTCATGACTCGTGGCTCAAGGCATCCTAAATCTTAATCCCTCTAACATTAGTCCAAATGAGCCAAGTGTTGAAAAGGATAGGGGGAATAGCTCTAGCTACGAAAAGGATGAGCCTCTGGTGGGGAATAAAAGCCCTATGTCTCCCATTCGACGGCTATCCCTCTCTCAAGTCAAGAATCTCCCTCTGACAGTCCCTCGGATCCTTCCCCATCCACGAAAACATTTTCAAAGCTTGAAGGACTTTCCTTAGAGGATCCCTTGCATGTCCTATTTGTTATCTATTACTTAAGACAAGTGCTAACAGAGGAAGAAACCCAAAAAGCCTTGAAACTTATCAAACACGGAGATTTGGCCAAGAAAGTAACCATTCCCGCACCATTCACTGAAACCATTCCCTGAACCCATTCCCGAACCCATTCTGGCTGAACCTCAACCCATTCTTGATCTGAACCTCAATCTGGTCAAGAATCTCAATTTAAACCTAGTGAGACCGATCAAAACCAAGAAAGCTGTTGATCCCTCCCTTGAATCTGAAATCCTTCCTACTTGTGAACCTTGGATTTTAGATTGTGACATTGACTTTTCCTTCCCCTCTATCATGGCTGCCCACCAAAGATTGAAGGATATTTCCCATTTCCACTGAAATTGCCAATCCTCACCTAGTCTCCAATCCTTGGTACATTAAGCAAAAATTCCATTATGATTCATGCAAGGAATAGATGTGGCCTCATAGTGTTTGCCCATGAGGAATGGAAAAAGTACAGAATAGCTCTTCCCAACTCCTTCTTTCACAAAGCCCCTTACTACCCAACTTCATGGATATCTCTACCATAATAGATTGGGAAATGTTGTTCTCCCAGCTCCTCTCTTCAAATATCAATGAATGCATTTATATGCCTTCATCCCTGGTGTATGCCCCGTGCATTGAGCTTGCCAAAGAAATGTATTGGAGGATTTGCCTCAATAAATCCATTATCATGGCCGTCATTACAAGACCAAGCCTGACAACTATGTTTCCCCCTTCATCTTGATGCCCTCTTCTTTCATCCCCCTAAACACAAGATCTCTCCAATCCAACCTTCCTCCAAACTTCAATCCTTCAACTTTTGTGCCCCCATATCATGTGACCATTACGGACATGCAAAGATTTACAAGGTCAATGATAACCAAGATGAGACACATTTTGGAAGCCTCAACTGTGTCAAAATCTGAGAGGAAGGCCTCCAAAAGAAAGGCCATTGAATCGATGAAGAAAGCTGTGAACACAGGAAAAAGAGCCTCTGGTCGCTCCAAATGTTATTGTGTCAAGTGATGATGAAGATAGTGCTCCTGTGATGAAACAGCATCAACTCTCAACCTCTCTTGTTCTCACTGTCTCAACCGATCCACCTCAAACTCAACAACCCATCACTCTTCAATCAAACCCCTTCTTTTCTAACCTATTTGCAGGAACAAGGGGTCAAAACTCAAAACCAAAGAAGGCTCCCTTATGGGGTACTATGAGATTGAGAAATGATGAAGAGCCCTTGTCCAAAGCTGTTCTCAAGGAAAGGCAAAACCAAACCTTCACCTATGATGATGAGATGAGCTGGGAATGGAACAATGAGATGTACTACGAGGTGTTGAGGACAAGATGAAGAGAGTGCTACTTGCGTAAAGAGAGGAGATCCTTGCAGCAAGAAGAGAAAGAGATGAATTTTCTTAAGAAAATGTTATGTCTTTTTGGATAAGTCCTCTTTTAAATCCCTACCTTTAATTCCTGCTTTTAAACATTGTTTATTTTGGATAATATGTTTTGTTTCAAAAACTCAGTTGATTGAATCAAGAAGATTGTTCTCATCTTCATTGGTATATTCATTCTTGAGTATCTTGCAGGTTATATCTTTGTTAGATATATTACTTTGCCAAAAAGGGGGAAATTGTTAGGACCTAACTATGTAAGCCACATAGTTACCATAGGTTTTGACAAAGAAATATATCATATGTTATCTGACAGCCAAGATAACATATGACCTTGGACAGCTAAGCCATCAACTTCAATCTGCAATCCTATAAATATCAACTGGACAGCTATGATTCAATCATCCCACAAAGATATCACTAAAAACCACTCATATACATTAATGTATCTAATTACATGTGTAGTATGATACTTTACCTATTACCTAAACCTTCTAGATCAAGAACTTAGCTCTGACAGCTAAGGTTCTCTCACAGCAAAGACTTCATCCCTCAACAGCTATGATCTTCAACATCAGCAGCAATGAAGAATTCCTGTGATGACCAAGATGTGCCTTGCCCAATCTCTCCATACAGATGTTGCCAGCTCATCTTCATAATAATCACATGCCTGGTTGCAGATTCCAGCTAATGCATTCTCCAGTCAACAAAGGCCCTAAATGCAACTCCAACATGCATTCACTCCCTTGTCTCCTTGTCTCCTCCAACGGCTATTTCCTAGCTTATAAAAGGAACTCTCCAAGACTGAAGACTCACCCTTTTTCACACACACCCAACTTCTACAAACCTTGCATCCAAACCTTCTCAACCTGCAACCAACAATCAAAACAATATTAAGACACTTGTAACTGATCTCAGGTGTATAAACTGATTTGTAAGAACCCCTTAAGACTGACTTTAAGTGGGTAGTGAGAATAGCTCAGATTAGAGCTTGATCCCTAATAGACTGTACTTATTAGGAAGAGGAAGTTCAAGGAACTTGCCTATTCAATCCTTTGTAAATCTTAACGGGAACTAGATTTAAGTGGATTGAGCTCACTTGTCAAGGTTGACAGTGAGGGTGGACGTAGGAGGAGTGAACTCTGAACCACCTTAAAATTCCTTGTGTTCAATTGGTATTATCACACAACACACACACACATATACACACACATACACTATTCACTTGTCTTTACATTATTTCAAACACTTTTATTCCGCTGCACATTTAACTCCAATCTTTAAAACCAGTTAACCTCTGACAGCTAAGATTTCACCTCAGCTGTCAAACCTTAACTGTCTAACCTTTAATTTGATTTAGAGTAAACAGGCCCTTTCAATAATCAAATTTCATCTCTTGGATTAGTAATTTATCTTTCCGTTTTTGAATTGAATCTTACCGGAGAGGGCTACCATTTCATTTGCAGTGAAACCCTTATTAGAGAAGGAACTGATGAGAGCGCTGAGACTCAAACCCGGCCCGGGAATCATGGAATTTGCATTGCTCAAACTTGCACTTGTTGAATCCCTTCTTCCGAGTACAACATTCCAACTCGGGCCACCAAGCTGAAAATCCAACAAAAAAAAACATGTTAAAGCCAATGGAGAGATCAAAAGAAGTTGATTTACTTAATTTCTTTTTTTACTTACAGCGACAACTGAGTCACGAGCAGCAACTGAAAGGATGTCAGCACAAGAGACAGTTCTAGGGCAAGCGGCTTCAAGTTGAGTTTTAACTGTGTCGATGACATTAAATCCCCTCAAGGAATTGGCGTTAGGTCCAGCGGTTTTTTCTCCGGTGAAGGTTGAATTGTCATCCAACAACACTGATGCATCACAACCCTGTTAAATAAGTATCAAAAATAAAGTTTGTTATCAACCCTTCAAATAACTTGAAAAAAAAAATCCTACTTTAAGTGAAATGAACAAATGATATCTGAATTATTAATTCTTGTTCATTACATTAATTCCTATTTGTAATTTGATTTATTTGATATTAAGCTTATAAATTATGGTAAATACAATACAGGATCTCAAAAATAACAAAAATGAATTATTTCATGCAAAAAAATATATATATTTCATGCAGACTGCTGAGGTCAATATTAGTGTGTGACAACAAAGTGCGCACATTTCATAAAGTGGTCATGCTAGAGACATAAACTTTGTCAACGCCAGTTTTCACTTTAAGACTTTAGAGCAAAAATCCAAAAAAGAAAAAGGAGAAGCTAAAATCATTGTCCAATAATTCTAGATCTCACTTCCAGGGGCGGATCTAGCCCTAATTGACGTGGACTCCGGTCCACCTCAGAATTTTGAAGAAAAAAAAAAATTATCTAAGTCACCGACTATATATAACTTTTTTATATATATATGAAGTTACCTAACGGTCCTAACACATGCAATCATAAGCACAACCTACACATACTTATCTCTGTGTGTTCGGGAGGAAGAAGATTGATGAATGAACTATAGAACTATAGAAGAAAAAGAAAAAGAAAAAGGAAATGAAATGAAACTTGCTTGAACGAAGCAGTCGTGAAAGTGAAGGCGAAGCAAGGAAGCTCCCATTCGAGCTTCACTTGAAACGGCCCGGTTAATGGCCGTTCTGATAATGTTGCTGGCATTAGGGCATGAGGTTGCGTAAAAGTTAGCTGACAGCTGAGCGGAAGCTATTCCAAGGAACATGAAAACTACTACGAGAAAAATCATAGTAAACGAAGAAGAAAAAGAAGCCATGATTATAAATAAAATGGCTTGGGCAAGAAGAAGAAGAAGATTAAGTTATAAGCTTCTCGTTTGAAGCTTATATGAAAGGGTGAGTTTAATAGGGTGGTGCTTTGCCTCTATTTATAAATCGAAAACTAGTGCAGATTTATTGAAAGTGATGTATAGTAAAGTAAAAGGGAAGAAGAAATTGTGCTATATGCTCCAAGGCAACTAGCTAGTCATCAATAAACTCGTGTATAAACTATTTAGAAGGTTCTTTAATTATAACTAAAAATCTTGAGAAAAATAGTCGAAATAAATATGTCACCGAAATATTTCACGTACTAATACACTTAATATATCACAAAGCACGTGGGGATTTGGCCTGCTGGCTAGAGTTCATGTCTTTCAACCTGGAGGTCATGGGTTCGATCCCCCCAGAAGTTAGAGGGAAGGCTTTCAATTCAAAGTACATTGTATTATTTGAAACGAATTAGATTAGACAAGTACTCCCTCCGTCCCGTCCGAAGCTTCACCTTTTACCCAAATGGGTGTCCCGATAGAAGCTTCACAATTCCTAAAATAAAAAAGGTGTATTAATATTCTATTATACATACCCCACTTCTCATATTCATATTCATAAATTATGGGTCTCACTTGTCATATCCACTAACTTTTCTCCTTCACACATTTAAATTATGGGTCCCACTTGTCATACTCACTCACTTATTCTCCCTCACAACCATTTTCCATTCAACACTTTTCTTAAATTTTCTTGCCAACACCAAAATGATGAAGCTTGGGCCGGGAAGGAGGGAGTATATTGAATTAAGTGGTAATTGTTAAGTAATCAACTTCTCTTAAACCTTAAGGTTTAAGGTGATAGAAATGGCATACCCAACGTATATTATGCTTAGATATTAACAGTAATTTTGTGATACATTGCATTAATTGCAAAATATATTAAAATATGTTGTATATTTTGGTTATTCACCCAAAAATCTTAGAAAACTTACACGTACTGTAATCCATTTATGTAACGGAGGTATTCAAGATCAAAATCGTATTACTTGCATCGTAATTATATATATATATATATATATATAAAAAAAAAAAAACAGGAACAAAAATAACTCAAGAAATTTCCATTTTTTAATTTCAAAGTTTTATGAACATCACAAGTCCAAATTTGCTACATCAAATAAAAAACACAAAAACAAAAGATTGCACCCCCACTCTTTGCCATTGACCTGGTCAAAGTCAAACAGAATGCCAGCCCTACAAAACGCTGTGAGTTTGGATGTATTCGTGCGTCGTCGACTCTAATTTCTCACCTTGTAATATTCTGTTTGATTTACAAGTTGCCATTTTTGAAAGCATACACGCTTTCATTCACCTACCACTTAATATTATTGGTCGGTTTGGACGGAGAATGAGTTTTTAAGAGTGACACTTTAAAGTAGTAGAAATTGCGTTTGGTGAGATTCGAACCCGTGACCTCTTATATTGAAAGCAATATCAAATGTCGTTTGAGTAAAAGCTCCTTGGCAGACAACGAGGAGTTATAAGTTTATAACATAACCCAAGCTCTATCGATCTACCGGAACATAAGGCTAGAAATTATGAAGACTAAAGCAACGTAAGTTAATCCATCGAAATGTAAGCTACTAGAAAGAGGTGTAACCATATTTATATCGCGCTTTTAACACATTCATAACAAAACACAACGACTTAAGTCGAATACTAACTTAATTTTACGACAAAATTATGAAGTACGAGATTAATTTTATGAATAGGTTGTCCCAATTAATTGGTTGTCCCGCAAGCATTCCTAATCTCCCCATTGGAACCAGTAAGTGGGCTAAGGTTTCCCATCTTGACCATGGCATTGGCAAAGTCCGTTAGAAAAGTGGCCGAATTGGTACTATAAGTTGTAACTTGAGCATCGGTTGAACCTCCGTTAAATAGTTCTTGGTCAGAGTGCAATAGGCCGCTTTGGGTTAATAGATTTGTGAAGTATGAATTGTCGAAACTTGTTGGAGAAGTAACGTCGAGAGGAGCCAAATTGTTGTCACCTTGTGGACCATTTTGTGGGCAGTTTGATCTTAGCGAATTCGCAAATGACCCGTTTATGTTGTTTTCGTTGTATATTCTGGTTCGGAATACTGTGCATCTTGCTTGCCCTATGGTATGACCTCCTGTAGATTAATACAACTGTATATTGTTAAGGCGGAAGAGACATGTTAACCCGACCCATTTATTGAAATAGGGTCAAAGCCATACCTGAGAGGGCTACCATTTCATTGGCAGTGAAACCTTTGTTAGAGAATAAAGAGATAAGGGCAGTCAAGATTGTTAGGATCTAACTTTGATCAATGTCTTAGTTAGTTGGTTTTGATAAAGGAATATATATATAGAACAGGGTTTATATCAAAAGATGTTATCTGTCATAATTCTTCATTTGATAGCTATGAGTCGACAGCTTATGATTCTCCCTTATACAATGTTTACAATCAATCAAAAACATGAATCATAGTTACTCTCTAAGTCATCAAGATCATCAAGTGCATCTCGGTCCTTATTAGAGATCCTCTCGATAGCTAAGCCTTGCCATGATCTCGATAGCTATGACTTCGGTCCTCGTACAGCCATCTCCCCGCCTCACACCATGTTACCACAAACTCAACCAAGTTAGATCCCGCATCTTCACAAATATCAAGTCCATCAATGAAGACCAATGAAGACCACCGAAGACCTTCTAGAAGTTCTCGTTCAAGCTCACAGCCTCAAGCCACCATGAAGACCTGCATGTGGACAAGTGGGACAAAGACCAGTCAAATCTCATTAATGTAGCTGCAACAGTCATATTCAAACGGCTACATTGAAGGGTATAAATAGAGGAGTTCTTCCTCTAACAAAATCACTGAAAAATACTCATTTTCCCAGTCAAAAACCCTTTCCACACACCCACACACACCTCCTGTAATCCACACACACACACACACCAATCCTCACCTTTAAAACCCTGTTCCTAACCAAAACCTTCACCTCTAAACCTCTTCACCAACAACAAACAACCCCAGTGTGTTAATTCACAAACCCCAAAAACCTAAGACTGTACTTTAGGTGTAGAATCAGTTTGTAATCACTCAAGACTGTACTTTGAGTGTATTAGTTATTTTGTAAAATCTTGAGACTGTACTTCAAGTTGTAAAAGCACTTAAGACTGTACTTTAAGTGTATGTAGGAGGAGTGAACTCTGAACCACTTTAAATTCTCTGTGTTATTACATTTTTGCAATCACATTCACACACTTGCATTATTTCCTTGTGTTTGTTGTCCTACCATTATTTCAAATCTCTCTTATTCCGCTGCACAACTCAACTATCATCTGACAGCTAAGCCAATACCATAGCTGTCTGATCATCTGCATATTAACAAAGGGCCTTTCAATTGGTATCAGAGCTTGTCTTCACACTCAAAAGTCTAACAACTTGTGAAGGATTCTCTTCAAACCCACCATGCCTCAACCAAGAAGAAATAATGAGAAAGACATCCCACACATTGATGACTGTGGATCCTTTGAGATCTATGCATCAAAGATAAAAACTTATCTTGATGCAAACAAGCATTTGAACCGGTATGTTCTAGAAAATGAAGTGTCATACCCAACTCAAATCAGACCGATGGAGGACCAAGTAAGATCAAATCCCCGTAAACTTGGTCTCAAGTGAAAAGCAATTGGTAAGTGCAAACTTGAAAGTCAAGAACATTCTTCAAAAGAGTGTAAATGACTCTCTAGCCCAAGAAATTGCTAAGGAACCAAATGCCGAACGGCGTAGGCTCTTATTCAAACCAAGTTCACTAAACACTCCAGTGTTAGGACACAAAACTTGTACAACTTGCTTAGGCAATTAGACAATTTCAAGTTCTACCCTGGAGAAAAGGTGAGTCTTTGCTCGGCCAAGGTTTGAGAACCTTGTTAGATCAATTACCGATCATGGAAAAACATTTGAACAACAAGATCTCTCGCCTCAAGATTTACTCAAATCTCCCTCAAGAATATGAGAAGGTAGCATTACCTATTAGAGAAGGATCTCGAATGGAGCACCATGACAGGTTGAGCAATATTTTGGAAAGCTTGAAGCTTATGAACTGAAGGTATGATAAAAATTCCATCAGTCCCCTCCATTTCACAAACCTTAGCTTTAATCGCACAAGAAACTGCCAACAAGCCAATCACTCACCATGACATTGAGACCATTGTCAACAATGCTCTTCAAAAGATAAACATCGCTCCAAATCACAAGAAAACAGATCTCCCAAGAAGACATTCCAAGCCTCATTTCCATGGTCGCGAAATGCCATGAAATTTCAAAAGAAATCTTTTGACAAAAAATTCAATCCCTCCACCTCTAATGCTCAACAAGACAGCTACAAGAAGACAATTGATTGCTTCAATTGTGGAAAGCAAGGACATTACTCATCCGATTTCCCGAACCAAGGAAACCTAGTGGACAATCGTACGGTAAGAAGATGACCTACTCAAAAGAGATCATTCATGCCTCTAAGTGCAACCGCTACAATTGCTCCAAAATAAACATGACAAAAACAAAAAGCAAGTCATGATTGCCGACTCATCAAAATTCAGTGATGAAGAGTATATGTCAAGTGATGACTCAAATTGAAGGAGAAGAAGCCATGATATGCCTTATGGTCAAGATGATGAAGAATCCGACAATGAGGAAGAGATGGAAGCACTTTGCTGCTGATGAACTAAAAGAGGTACATGATTTTAACTCTTTAAATATTGATGGTTTTAAACAATTAGTTTGCACTCTTTAATTCAAACCAAAAAACAAAAAACTAGCTTTGCTTCACCGGTCAATGAGAATCTTTCCCAATCCTCAACCATTGACAACCTCACAAAACCATTTCGAGCTTGAAAAAGCATGCCAAGGGCTAAGAGATCAATGCATCATGCTTGAAAAACAAAACATGGATCCGATACCGAGACATCTAATAATCATGAAAATTGTCAAAAACTCAAGAATCTTGATAAAGAAAATGATGCTCTTAAAAAGAAAATAGACTCATGGAACATGTCAAGCAAAGCATTATCTCTTTTCACCTACACCCAAAGGCGTCCCAGTGACAAAACAGGATTGGTGCCGATGATCCTACACAAAAGGTATACACTCCTCCCACCGGTGAAAGGGCCATTGAAAAATGGTTCTAGAAAACCTAAGCTCTGGCAAACTATCAAACTCAAACCTATCCCATTCAAACCAAAGGAAAAGAAAAGGAAATCTTGGGTGGCCCTAGTCAATCAAAGGAAGGACCAAATAAAATTCAAGGAAGCAAGTATATTTGGGTTCAAAAAGGGGCAAATATAAAGGAAGAAGTCAAGCCGCAAAAGGTGCTAGTCGGGCCAAGCCCCGTCGACACCCAAGGGTCGACAGACAAAAGGCTTGACAGAACCAAGGCATGACAGATGCCCAAATTCCTCCAAACAACAAAGAACCCCAAGGCAACAAAGATTCTACAACAAGCATAGATACACCAAAAACAAAAACCTCAATGGCAATATTCAAATGGAAGAAGCCATGCACATCAAAATGACTCTCCAAGGTCATCCCATTCAAATAATTTTCAATTTCAACCCCAATACAAAGAACCCAAACCACTACTTCAATCCTTCCCAATCCACTGTCCTTACACCTTACATGATGCAAATCATGTCATATTACCATACCCTAAACCAGCTTCTTCAATAAGGGATCAATGAACAATGCTAGGGCTCCAAAGAAAAACTAATCCTTTGGACCCAAAAGAATAAAAAGGGTACCATAAATCTTATTTTTTGTTTTGCAGTATCCAGAAAGGTCTCTGTATTTAGATAGTGGGTGTAGTAGACATATGACCTTCAATAAAGACTCGGTTGCAACAATATTCCCCTAAAAATGGTCCAAATGTAACCTTTGGTGACAACTCCCAAGCTAAGGTCAAAGGATCGTGAAATCTTGTTACAAAAGATATCATTTTTACAAATGTATCCTATGTAGAAGGTCTCAAACACAATTTGATCGGCATTAGTCAAATCTGTGACAAGGGATATCATGTTGTTTGTACTAAAGACAAATGCACCGTTAAAGATAAAAACAATAAAGTCATCCTAACTGATCAAGTAAAGGAAATCTCTATTGCTTGAACTTAGAGATTGTGGAAACTTCAAATGCTCATCGCCTTACGTCTTTCAATCAATCGATATGTCATGGCTATGGCACAAGAGATTGGCTCACCTCAATCACAAAACCATTTCCAAGCTTGCAAATTCCAATCTTGTCGAGGTCTACCAAAGATCCCATTCAAAAAGGATAAACTTTGCAAAGCATGCCAATGTGGGAAGCAAAAGAAATCTTCATTCAAACCCAAGACCAAGTTGGACACCTCAAGACCTATTGAAGCTGCTTCATATGGATCTTTTTGGACCCATAAGAACTAGATCTTTAGGAGGAAAAAGATACTCCCTAGTTGTTGTTGATGATTTCACAAGATTCACTTGGATCATTCTTCTTGAATCCAAAAGTGACACCCTTAGTCTCGATAAAGCTATTCAATAAAATTCAAAATCAAAAAGGGACATCCATCATCAAGATCGGATCGACCATGGGAAGGAATTTGAGAACACCGGAGTAGAAGAATATTGTGATTCAAAAGGCATAGATCACAATTTTTCAGCCCCAAGAACTCCACAAGCAAAATGGTGTTGCGAAAGGAAGAACAGAACAATCTGTGAGGCGGCAAGAACAATCTTTGTCAGAACATAATCTCCCAAAATACTTTTGGGGTGAAGGCATTACTCGCTGTGTATGTTCAAAACAAAACCCCGATCAACAAATTTCACAAGAAGACTCCATATGAATTATGGAACAACAAAGTCCCTACCATTTCCTACTTTCACGGCTTTGGAAGTAGATGCTTCATTCACAACAATGGCAAGAACAATTTGGACAAATTTGACTCCAAAAGTGATGAAGGAATTTTTCTTGGATACTCTAACACAAGCAAATCTTATAGAGTGTACAACAAAAGAAGACTTGTTGTGGAAGAATCTATTCATGTTGACTTTGATGAAAACAATGATCAAAGTATAAGCTGAATTATGTGATTTTGATGAAGGTTTGGGAAATCTAGATAATCTCCCCGAATCATCCCCCATTCTTGATTCAACTATTCTCGCTCATGAACAAGATTCATCAAACCTTCCATACATGGTTCCAAGAAATTCATATGACAGACATCCTATGCCAGACATACCATGAACCATCCCACTCTCATCAACAACCAATCCGGCCAACAAAGTCAACAAAGAATCTCTCCCACTTTCAATCCAATGGATGAGGAAGAAAATATTCAAATAAATAGTCATCCCTTGATCGATCTTCCTCAAAAATCCTCCCTTAGGCCGACGGCTAACCCTTACCGACGGCCCAACCCTTAGCCGACGGCCCATCCCAATTCCTCATCTAATCCATCTTCTAACCTCCTTCCATCTTCATCCAATAATCCTCCTTCTCCTCCCAAAACCAATGATGAAACCACCATTACCCATATCATTCCACCCAATAAAGATCTTTACATCGGCCTTCAAATTGATAAAACCCCGCCTTCAGGACAACATTCCTTTTCTCATGAGTGCATTCATATCCCAAGTGGAACCAAAGAAGATAAATGAAGCACTCCAAGATCTTTGGCCCGGATTGAAGCCATGGAAGAAGAACTAGAGCGGTTTGAAAGAAACAAAGTATGGCATCTTGTTCCTAAACCAAGAAATCAAATTATTGGAACAAGATGGGTTTTTAGAAACAAGATGAATGAAGAAGGTGTTGTAATTAGAAACAAGGCCGACCGGTTGCTCAAGGATATAGACAAGAAGAAGGCATTGACTATGATGAGACCTTTGCACTCGTTGCAAGACTTGAAGCTATAAGGCTATTTCTTGCCTATGCTTCATTCAAAAAGATGAAAGTTTTTCAGATGGATGTCAAGAGTGCATTTCTAAATGGAGTTTTAAATGAAAAAGTGTTTGTATCTCAACCCCCTGGTTTTGAGCATCCAAAATTCACGATCATGTATTCAAACCGAACAAAGCATTGTATGGGCTTAAACAAGCACCAAGAGCTTGGTATGATACCCTATCTAGATATCTTCTTGGAAAAGGATTCACCAAAGGACATATTGATAACACCTTGTTTATCAAAAATATGGAGATGATCAGCTTGCTCATCCAAGTCTATGTTGATGACATAATCTTTGGCTCATCAAATGAGAACTTGTGCACTGAATTTGGAGATATCATGAAGGATCAGTTTGAAATGAGCATGATTGGTGAGCTCACCTTCTTCTTAGGCCTTCAAGTCAAGCAAATGAAGGAAGGGATCTTCATCAACCAAGCCAAATACTCAAGGGATATGATCAAAAAGTTTGACATGCAAACCGCATCCCCGCTAAAACTCCCTTGTCAACCACAACCAAACTTCATGCCGATCAAGATGGTCATAGTGTAAATCCAACACTTTACGTAAGCTACATAGGATCTCTCCTATATCCGACAGGCTTCAAGACCGGACATTATGTTTAGTGTATGTCTATGTGCTAGGTTTCAAGCTAATCCCAAAGAATCTCATCTCTCACCGTCAAGAGAATCTTGAGATATATCAAAGGAACCCACGATTTTGGCTTGTGGTATCCCACTGAATCCCCATTCTCCCTAGTTGGATTCACCGACTCGACTATGCGAGGTGCAATCTAGACAGAAAATCCACTAGTGGTGGATGCCGCTTGTTGGATCAAGGATTATCTCATGGTCAAGCAAAAAACAAACCTCGGTTGCAACCTCAACCTGGCCGAATTTGAGTACATTCTTTGCAGGCTTGTGTTGTTCACAAATTCTCTACCTTAAAAGTCAACTTCAAGACTTTGGAATTGAATTATCAAACATTCCCATCTTCTGTGACAACTCAAGTACCATTGCTATGACAGAAAATCCTGTCCAACATTCAAAAACCAAGCACATTGAAGTCAGGCATCATTTCATCAGAGATCATGTTGAAAAAGGGAATATCAACCTTGCAAAAGTTTGCACTGAGAACAATGTCTCTGATATTCTCACAAAAGCCATGGATGAAAAAAGATTTGATCTATTAAGAGCCATGCTTGGGATGATTAATATGCCAAAATAAAAGGGGTGTTCTTCTTAAACAAAAGAGGATTACAAACAGAGTAATGCTATCACAATGTTGCCTGATAGCTATTACCTCATACACATTCCTAACAAGCCATCCACTGACAGCTATCAATCCAAAAGCCTTGAAAACCAAAAACAACAAAAACTTACAACAAAAACATACAAACAACCCTTCAAGTTTACAGTACTCTCATTTATTGTAGAACTTATGCACTGGAAGGCTAATTATCGAGTGACCGATAAGGGATTTACTTTTTTATTAAAAATTTTCATTAGGGCATTGCCTCAGTCAGCGAAAGTGCCAAGTTCCTATCGTGAGGCGTACAAGATGACTGCGGATTTGGGTTTTAGTTATAAAACGTGGGACGCGTGCATTAATCATTGTATGTTGTTTCGAAATGAAATCAAAACTTACTAAATGTGAAATTTGTGGAGCCTCTAGATATAAGCAACAAGAAGAAGGGGGTAGCGGTGAAGGTGCGGAAACAAGTGGCAAGAATAAACTTCCCAAGCAGGTAGCGATGAAGAAAGTATGGTATTTTCCCTTAAAGCCAAGGTTGCAAAGGTTGTATTGGTCATCTAAGACCGCGACACTCATGAGATGGCATGCCGAGAAAAGAATAGACGATGGTGTGCTGAGGCATCCTGCAGACTCTCGTGCGTGGAAGGAATTCGATGAACGTTATCCATTATTTTCAAGTGAAATTCGAAATGTTAGATTGGGATTAGCATCTGACGGATTTAATCCTTTCAGAACAATGACTATATCTCACAGTACTTGACCGGCTGTGCTTATGCCATACAATCTTCCACCTTGGTTATGCATGAAACAGCCATATTTCTTCTTGCCGGTGCTTACTCAAGGCCCAAAAGGGCCGGGCAACAAGATAGATGTGTATCTCCAACCGTTAATTGATGAGTTGAAGGAATTGTGGGAAGATGGTATATCAACTTATGATGCATCAAGGAACGAGTTGTTTACTTTACGAGCTTCACTATTATGGACAATAAATGACTTTCCTGCATATGGAATGTTGTCTGGATGGAGCACTAAAGGTGAATATGCTTGCCCTTGTTGCAATGTGAGACCTCAAGCACGATGGTTGGATCATGGTGGCAAGTATTGTTATATTGGTCATCGACGCTTCTTGCCTAGGAGTCATGCTTTTCGTAAGGATAAAGGCTCTTTTGATGGTACTCATGAAGTGAGAGATAAGCCCAAGTTATTGTTTGGAACAAAATTGCTTAAACAAGTTGAAAATATGGAAACAGAGTATAAAATAGAAGATGTTATTAAAAAGAGGAAAAGAGAAGAGGGTGAGAAGCAACAAGCCAAGTTGGAGAAAAGAAAGGTTCCTAAGTTGTGTCACAATTGGAAAAAGAGGAGTATCTTCTTTGAGTTGCCATATTGGGCAAATAATCATGTTCGTCATAATCTTGATGTTATGCACATTGAAAAAAATGTGTGTGATAATGTGCTACATACTGCTAGGTAATCTTGCGGGAAATCAAAAGATAATGATAAAGCAAGAAAAGACCTAAAAGAGATGAACATTCGGAAACCATTGCATCTACAAAAGCTTCCATCCGGCAAAGATATTATGCCTCAGGCTCGGTTTACAATGAGTAAGAAGCATAAAGACACATTCTTGAAAGTTCTAAAGTGGAGTCAAAGTCCCCGATGGCTACTCGTCAAACATATCTCGTTGTGTACATCTAGAGGAAAGAGCTATTTGGGGTCTTAAGAGCCATGATAGTCATATTTTGCTCCAACAACTACTCCCTTTAGGCTGTTCGAAAAGCGTTGCCTATACATTGTAAAAGCCATCATTGAGTTGGCAAATTTCTTTAGGCAATTATCCTCAAAGGTGAATACACTTGCCTTGATCTCGAAAAGATACAAGATCGGATGGGTTTGTCACACTATGCGCTCTCGAGAAAATATTCCCACCAAATTTCTTTGATGTTATGGAGCACTTGCCGGTGCATTTAGCCGAGGAGGCCTTGCTAGCGTGCCCAATACAATTTCGTTGGATGTATCCAGGTAGAGAGGTACATCCATATTAAATTTACTTTGAAAAAAATTAAATTCCTTTTTACATCTGCTTTAGCATAAGTAAATGTTTTTGTAGGTTTCTACTTACATTAAAATTATATGTTCGAAATCGAGCCCATTCCGAGGCCTCCATAGCTAAGGCAATTGTGGCTGAAGAATGCATGACTTTTTGTACGCAATATTTGGATGACATTGAGACAAAGTCCAATCGTCCTAGAAGAAATGATGATGAAGGTGATGAGTTAGGCCGCTTTGTAGGAAAAGAAGAGGTAATTACCCTTGATTACATCACACGAGTACAAGCGCATAGATATGTGCTTTTCAATGCGAAGATGTTGAACAATACCTAGAGTAAGTGATTCCTTACATGAGGCTTACATTCCTTATATCTTTTATATTTCAAATTAATACTTAATTCATATTTTCAATGCTTTCGAATGCGTCGTGTACATTTGAGGGAGACACTACCTCGTAATCAACGACATCTTATAGAGAAAGAACATAATGATAAGTTTGTTAGCTGGTTTAAGGATTATGTAAGTATGAAACCACCTTCATATAATAGTTTCAATTTATCGTTTTAAATATTTTCTTATTAAATTTTGTTTTTTATAAAAGGTATGCACGACGAAAGATGTAGTGCCCGAAAGAATTACGAGTCTTGCATTGGGTCCTCATATGGATGCGAGGCGGTATAAGTCTTACATAATAAATGGTTTTCGATTTCGAGTGAAGGATGTCGATAGACGGAGGAAAACTCAAAATAGTGGAGTCATGCCGAATGCAAGTGTGACAAGTTTTGCAAGCCGAAAGGATAATAATCCCATTGTAGGGATGTTAACTTCTACTGGGAGTTGATTGAGATCCTTGAAATTCGTTATAGCAACTCAATAAGATTTGTATTGTTTAAATGTGATTGGGTTGATAATCGGACAGCAAGATGGAAGATGAGCAAAAATTTACTCTTGTAAACTTCAATCACAAGTTGTATAAGGATAATCGAGTTGGTGATGAACCATTCATATTAGCATCTCAAGCTGAGCAAGTTTGGTATGTTAAAGATCATATAGAAAGTGATTGGAAAGTTGTGAGGAGGATTACACCAAGAGATAGTTTTGACATATATTCAAATGATGATAAACAAGTTTCAGATTCGATTCCACAATTGGTACCATTTTGCTCACAAAATCTGGATGAAAATGTTGCTAACGAAGAAGCATCGTGGGTGCGAGAGGGAGTTGATGGGGTCGAGATTGAAACTACTAATATCAATGACCTAGATGTTGATATGACCGATAATGATGATGTTGATATGGCCGATAATGATGATGATTAGTTTGAGTAGTATTTGTTTAGATCTTATTTGCTTACTAATTACTAAGACAATGTTATTACTTAAGTTTCATGTTTCAATCAAACTTGTTATTTTTGTATGGTTGAATATTAATATTGTTACTTCTATATAATATGTATTTGTTTAGCTCTTATGTGCTTACTATTTACTAAGACAATGTTATTACTAAAATTTGTGTCTCTCCGTCTTATATATAGGTGGTTTTTGTGTAGAAAATATGCCTCCTAAGGAGAGAGACGGTAGAGGGGGTAGCAACAAGAGGGGTAGACAAAACCCGCCGCCCGTAGTCCCAAATGATCCCACTTCCCCTAATGCATCATTGACGCCGTTTATGGGATTGACCCAATTGACCGCCGCTCAAAAGAAAAAATGGCGAAATTTGGAGGGTAGGAAATTTCAAGTCACCACTTTCCTTCATTTGCCGGTGTTGAGGGATTTGGGTTTAGAGACGTTAGTAACAGAATTGATGACGCAAGCCGGGTTAGGTAATTTCCTGGGGAAGACTCCAGCTACGTATTTGAGATATTCACTTGAGTTCCTTTCAACTTTGGAGGTAGGCAAGGGGTCACAAGAAAATTCTATTCGGTTTCATATGAATGATGAAGCCTATCGAGTGACTTATGATCAGTTGAGGGAAATCTTTGGGGTTGATCAGCCGAGAGGAAACTGGGTCGAGGCTGATGGGGGGACTTGTTTTTTCTTTTCAGAGCTCACAGATTGCCCCGCAAAAAATACCTTAGTGGCTTCCTCTCTTTCTCACCCGGCTTGGAAATTATTTTACAGAGGTCTATCTATGTCTTGGTTGGCAAACGGAGAGCCCGCTCAATTGAATGTGGCTATGGTAAACCTTTTGCGAACAGGATTGAGGAGTTTTCAGGTGATTCCTGATTGGGTTGATATTTTTGTTCGGAGATGTGAGGCATTTGCCCTTACCAAAAAGGGAAACATATCAATTGGGGGGATGATCACATTGATTGCTCAAGCTTGTGTGGGTGAACCAAAACCCGAGGCGATGAGATTGATGGGGGGCACGAGTTTTTATTCTGGAGACTGGCTAGTGCAGTATGACAAGTTTGTGAGGGACCGGAGGGCGACAGATAATGTGTCTTTATTGTTTGAATATGGTACTCCAGTGAGGACGGTCCGTTGCAGGGTAGGGGCCACGTTTCCGAGTGGTGAACAGGCCAGGCATTGGCGTATGCCCGGTGTTGATGATCAAATGGATCCCGTTGATGAGGAGGATGATGAGGAGCAGGAAGAGGAGAATCAGGAGAGACAGGGTGGTCAGGGAGGAGAGCAGAACCAGAACCAGCAGGTTCTTTTGATCGATGGGATACCATGAGGGCATTTTTGGAGGAGCAGAGCGATCGAGGATCGCTCGGGAGCGAGCCGACATGCTTTGGAGGATGCTAGATGGGGGGAGGTTATCGCTCGGGAACAGAGTCGACAGACTTTAGAGGATGCTAGATGGGGGGAGGTGCAGGATCGTTTTGAGGGGTTGGAAGATGAAACTGCCATTTTGGGAGCCCGATATACGCAGCTGGAGGCTTGGGCGATGCAGACAGAGCCCCGGAGTTACGAGCCAGTTTCAGAGGATTATTTGACTACGATGCATTCGAGAGCCACTGCTCGTGCACAGAGGCGTTCTTCCCGTCAGACCTACTATCAGGGACAAACCTCCGGCTCTCATCAGTGATGTTATTATTGTGATGTTATTATTAATGTTTCATGTTTCAATCAAACTTGTTATTTTGTATGGTTGAATATTAATATTGTTAATTGTAATATGTATTTGTTTAGATCTTATTTGCTTACTATTACTAAGACAATGTTATTACTTATGTTTCATATTTCAATCAAACTTGTTATTTTGTATGGTTGAATTGAATATTAATATTGTTAATTGTAATATGTATTTGTTCTGCTTCTTTTGATCAAACTCTTATTTCCTACAGGATCTTGTTGCAGCAGCTCTTACTTTCTACCTCCGTCATCTGCTTTTTCAGGTACTCCTTTGATGCCTGTAGAAATTTGAATATATTAAATGAATATCCAATTTTTACTTTGGGATGTCCCCGCCTCGCTTCCACACCAATTTGGTACCCGCGGGAGCCCCAGCCCAACCCCCCCGTACTATTTTATACTTTTTCTGTATCAAGCAAGGCTTGCCCTATAGTGTTGTTGTTGTTGTTCCTTGTGGTTGTTGTTGTTGTTCCCCCTGCCCCGCTTCCCCACCGATTTGGTATTTGTTTTTTGTTAAATGTGACATATAACAAATGTGTCCACAACCCGCGGGAAACCCCCCCCCCCCGTAACGTCATGTTTGTTGTTCCCCCCGCCCCGCTTCCCCCACCACTTTTTTTTTTTTTTGTTGATTCGTTGGAAATGTTTGTGTAATGTCATGGTTTATGGTATTTGTTAAATGTGACATATAACAAATGTGTTCACAACCCGCGGAGCCCCTCCCGTAATGTCATGTTTGTTGTTCCCCCTGCCCCGCTTCCCCACCAATTTTTTTGTTTTTTAGGAGTATGGGTTTGATTTTCCTATACTTTTCTCCTAAAATTTTATTACATTTTTGCATAATAATATCATTGATATTTTGTGTCACTGCAATTTTTTAATGCCATGAGATATAGAACTTGGACCATATTATTTCATTTTGATGAAATAAGTACTCATGTTAGTGCATGTTTTTATATTTGTATGCAAGATTGTAAGGCATGCCATGAACTGTGATGTTCCTATTTGATCATATAATTATAATGATCATAGTTCATATCTTGGGACCTTACTAGCTACATCTTTGGCCGCGTTGAGAATATTTTACGCACCAAAGTTGAATGATTGTTGCCAAAGTGATCAATTTGTTGTAATATGTAAAATGTTATTTTTCTCATGATTTCTTAGCAGTGAGATCAATGGTTGCAAATTACAATTGCACCTATGGGGGTCATTGTTAGTTGTAATTATTGATATAGAACTATAAAGATCTATGAATTCAAGAAAGCTAGAGGCATACTAATCTAGAGAGTTCATGAACCCAAATGTGTGGACTACTTGAAATTAGTAATTAGTGTGTTCTCATTGTTGGCTTTATGTGGAGATGCTTGTTGCTTATGACAATTTCTATTCAAAGGGGAGATTGTTATAACGTGATGAGTATTCTAATTTTAGGACTTATTGTGTTTCAAGTCACTTGAGATTTATGGCCCATTTGTCTATTTTGTGAATCTTAATAGATGTCACATATTTTTTTAAAGAAAAAATCTTAAAGTTATCAGTGTGCAAGCCTAAAGGTATGTCAACCTAAAGGTGTAGACTTTTTGAAGTTAGCATGTTACCATATTTTGCTTTATACCGAAAGAACTAAGTGTTTGTGACAATTTAAGCCCAAAGGAGAAATTGTTATAATGTATTGTAAATTTCCTCAATGTGGCTCATTTCGTTTTGAGTCAATTATTGATTCATTATTATTTCTTCCTCGATTCATGGAACATTACATGTGTAGTCTCATTTAATTTAAGTCATTACACATTGTACATATGCCTTCTTGATTATTGTTAAGATTATTTTTAACCACTTTATAATAAAAGACTTTAGAACAAAATGCAACCACCATTTTCCACAAGTGGCAATACCAACCACCATTAGGGGAGGTGCTGTTGTTTCTGCTGTCACTGTGTTGCTGCTGTTGTTTCTGTTGCTGTTGTTGTTGTTGTTGTTGTTGTTGTTGTTGTTGTTGTTGTTGTTGTTGTTGTTGTTGTTGTTGTTGTTGTTGTTGTTGCTGTTGTTGTTCAGCCAAACTGTTGGCCACAATTCTATAGTTCTATTGGTGTTTGTGTATGTTATTTACTCTTTATGTCCCAAAATATTTGTTGTTTTAGGGGTTAAAACTTGTTCCAAAATACTTGTTGTTTTATTATTATCTAGGCATTTTATAGGTCTTATACATGATACATAAGACCTATAATAAATTTATAGGTCTTATACATATATTATAAGACTGTTTTTTTTTGTCCTTTACTTGGTTTATCCAATTTTTGTGCTATAATTGAATTGTCATATGACAGATATGCCGCCAAAGAAAAATTTATTACCAGGTCAGGGCTCGAACCCTAAAGGAAGAGGGCTGGCAAAACCAACCCCCAAATGGGGTAAAGAGAGATTGAACATAATATGGAATAATTATGGTCAATCAGTTGGTGGGGAAATGGCCAAATTAGCTACTCAGATAGGAATTTTTGCTAAAAATGGGGAACATTTCCCATTAACTAGAGAGTGGTCTCAGATGGACCATGAGTGCATAAATAACGTATGGAATGACGTTCTGGTAAGTTGTAATCCATATTTCTTACATAAATCTCTAGTACGTAGTCAAAAGTCTTATGATTCTCTAACAATTATTTTTTTTTCTTTGTTGAATTGTGTATATAGGAAAATACAAATGCTCCTCCGGAGTATTACCCGGTTATGGTTCTTTCTCTCGGTAAAGCGTGGCGTGACTGGAAATACCAGGTGAGACAAGCATATAATAAGTATTACTCAGTTATGAATATTACTCAGTTATGACTTTGTTATGAATATTGACTTCAGCTTATGAATATTACTCGGTTGAAATCTCATTATAAGATGTATGAATCCGACCAAGACGCATTGGCTCACCCACCCCGTAGATGCGTTGCGAATCAATTGGGCCGCACTTGTTGCGATGTGGGGTACGAACAAGGCTCGGGTATATTTCAAATTAATCTCAATCTATTATCGTGAATGTCTTATATAAGTAGTCAAATTAATACTAATATTATCTTTTTTTTTCCAGGAAATATCAGAAACAAATAAATTGAATCGAGAAAAGCAACCGCCGTATAAAGATCACCAAAATACGCCATAATATACGTATGTATTTCATTTATATACGGCGGTGGTAAATCCGCCGTATATAGTATTTACGGCGGTGATCCCGCCGTATATAGTATTTACGGCGATGATTTATACGGGGGTCTATTTACGGCGGCTAGTCCGCCGTAAATACTACATACGGCGGGGCGCGTGGTATTTAAGGCGAATTTTAACCGCCGTAAATAAGCCTGTTTCTTGTAGTGTTATACCAACCATGGAGAAGATTGTCTTTGACTATGCTTGTATCTAATTATAGTAGATAATAATGGTACATATTAGAATAGGCAATAATTATTCCTAGTTTATATCCTTACCATGTAGAATAGATAGAGTAGGACTATCTCTCTCTCGATTGTATCTAATCTATATATACTATGCAAAATGAATGAAAACCCAAGGCGGTTATTATTCTCCAAACCATCTGCCGTCTTCTTCTTATACTCACATAATATTTCTTTGTCTATTACAAAGACTCATTGTAAATTTGTAGTTGTTATACATGATAAGGGCATTTAAGTAATTTCATAAATAATTGGGGCGGGTTCGGGACGGGGCGGAACGGGGTAAACCCGAACCCTACCAAAACTAGGGGTGTGCACGGTCCGATTTGGTTCGGTTTTAGGCTAAAACCGAAATCGAACCGAAAAATATCGATTTTTGTATTTCAAAACCGTTCGGTTTCGATTTTGTTCTGTTTCGATTTTGTTTCGGTTTGGTTTCGGTGTCGTTTGGAACACCATTCAAAATTTTAACATCAGTGTAGGTAGTACATTTATTTCACCTCTGTCCATTTATACTCTCTCGGAGAGAGTATAATCAAAAAAGAAATTTGAAAACAAATCAGAATGTCTTATTACATGTTATTTTATACACTTATAAAACCAAATAATTATTCAGTAAGACTGTAGTGCCATATTACAAGGGTGATGCCTTCTGATGCTCCAACCAGTACCAATACTCACATCAGAATGTCTCACTAAATAACTCCAACAATGGTGAATTTCAAACTTAGAACCCTAGTTTTGAAACACAGAACAAACATCAATTTCGAACCTTTTTCCATTGAATGATAAAAAGGTATACAAAAATCAAAACCACAAGAAATTAACGTGAATGTGAGAGCTTACTGTGTGAGGAGGATTCAGCTTCTTCTTCGATTGGGGAGAGGATTCAACCTGCTACTTAACGACAGCGTTAAGTAATTTCGGTTCGGTTCGGTTTTTTATCGGTTTATTTATACAAAATCAAAACCAAACCGGTTTAGCCGGTTTTTGAGTTTTAAAAAACCACATCAAACCATTAAGTGATCGGTTTGGTTTTTCGGTTCCGGTTTTTTTCGGTTTTTTCGATTTTTCGGTTTTTCTGCTCGCCCCTAACCTAAACCCGGCGGATTTTCAAAAGTGCATCCCAAACCCGGCCTATTAGGGGCGGGCCTTTTTGGGTTCGGGTTTGTTCGGTTTTTTTTGACATCACTACGTACGTAGTATTTTGAGCTAGATATACTATATGACATGGAAATTTTTAGCATAACTTTACTTTCTCTGTTTCTCAAATACAATTCCAAAATCCAACTCAAATTACAAAATCTTTAAAGTCTTATTAGATTGAACAAACTATAATATATCCCTCAGCTCTATATATTTTCCAATGCATGGCCATGCAAATCAATTAGTTCATTCTGCGACAATTGTTCCTAATCTGGCCATTTGAACCAGTAAGTGGGCTAAGGTTTCCCATCTTAACCATAGCATTAGCAAAGTCTGTAAAGAAAGTGGCAGAATTTGAACTGTAAGTTCGAACTTGAGCATCAGTTGAGCCTCCGTTAAACAGTTCTTGATCCGAGTGCAATAAACCCCTTTGGTTCAACAAATTCGTATAGTAGTTGGTGTTGAAAACAGTTGAAGAACCGGTGTCTAGTTGAGCTAGATTGTTGTCACCGCCGCTTTGAGGACAGTTTGCTCTCAATGAGGTTGCAAATGTCGCGTTAATGTTGTTTTCGTTATATATACGGTTTCTGAATATCGTGCACCTAGCTGCACCTATGGTGTGACCGCCTGCAGATACAGTCAGTATTCCAATAATTAGTTATTTATCTGTTCCGAAAAGATAGTCTCATTTTTACTTTGATAATCAAATTTCATCTCTTGGATTAGTAATTTATCTTTCCGTTTTTGAATTGAATCTTACCGGAGAGGGCTACCATTTCATTTGCAGTGAAACCCTTATTAGAGAAGGAACTGATGAGAGCGCTGAGACTCAAACCCGGCCCGGGAATCATGGAATTTGCATTGCTCAAACTTGCACTTGTTGAATCCCTTCTTCCGAGTACAACATTCCAACTCGGGCCACCAAGCTGAAAATCCAACAAAAAAAAACATGTTAAAGCCAATGGAGAGATCAAAAGAAGTTGATTTACTTAATTTCTTTTTTTACTTACAGCGACAACTGAGTCACGAGCAGCAACTGAAAGGATGTCAGCACAAGAGACAGTTCTAGGGCAAGCGGCTTCAAGTTGAGTTTTAACTGTGTCGATGACATTAAATCCCCTCAAGGAATTGGCGTTAGGTCCAGCGGTTTTTTCTCCGGTGAAGGTTGAATTGTCATCCAACAACACTGATGCATCACAACCCTGTTAAATAAGTATCAAAAATAAAGTTTGTTATCAACCCTTCAAATAACTTGAAAAAAAAATCCTACTTTAAGTGAAATGAACAAATGATATCTGAATTATTAATTCTTGTTCATTACATTAATTCCTATTTGTAATTTGATTTATTTGATATTAAGCTTATAAATTATGGTAAATACAATACAGGATCTCAAAAATAACAAAAATGAATTATTTCATGCAAAAAAATATATATTTCATGCAGACTGCTGAGGTCAATATTAGTGTGTGACAACAAAGTGCGCACATTTCATAAAGTGGTCATGCTAGAGACATAAACTTTGTCAACGCCAGTTTTCACTTTAAGACTTTAGAGCAAAAATCCAAAAAAGAAAAAGGAGAAGCTAAAATCATTGTCCAATAATTCTAGATCTCACTTCCAGGGCGGATCTAGCGCAATTGGCGTGGGCTCCGGTCATAGGCCCAGAATTTTGAAGAAAAAAAAAATTATCTAAGTCACCGACTATATATAACTTTTTTATATATATATGAAGTTACCTAACGGTCCTAACACATGCAATCATAAGCACAACCTACACATACTTATCTCTGTGTGTTCGGGAGGAAGAAGATTGATGAATGAACTATAGAACTATAGAAGAAAAAGAAAAAGAAAAAGGAAATGAAATGAAACTTGCTTGAACGAAGCAGTCGTGAAAGTGAAGGCGAAGCAAGGAAGCTCCCATTCGAGCTTCACTTGAAACGGCCTGGTTAATGGCCGTTCTGATAATGTTGCAGGCATTAGGGCATGAGGTTGCGTAAAAGTTAGCTGACAGCTGAGCGGAAGCTATTCCAAGGAACATGAAAACTACTACGAGAAAAATCATAGTAAACGAAGAAGAAAAAGAAGCCATGATTATAAATAAAATGGCTTGGGGAAGAAGAAGAAAAAGATTAAGTTATAAGCTTCTCGTTTGAAGCTTATATGAAAGGGTGAGTTTAATAGGGTGGTGCTTTGCCTCTATTTATAAATCGAAAACTAGTGCAGATTTATTGAAAGTGATGTATAGTAAAGTAAAAGGGAAGAAGAAATTGTGCTATATGCTCCAAGGCAACTAGCTAGTCATCAATAAACTCGTGTATAAACTATTTAGAAGGTTCTTTAATTATAACTAAAAATCTTGAGAAAAATAGTCGAAATAAATATGTCACCGAAATATTTCACGTACTAATACACTTAATATATCACAAAGCACGTGGGGATTTGGCCTGCTGGCTAGAGTTCATGTCTTTCAACCTGGAGGTCATGGGTTCGATCCCCCCAGAAGTTAGAGGGAAGGCTTTCAATTCAAAGTACATTGTATTATTTGAAACGAATTAGATTAGACAAGTACTCCCTCCGTCCCGTCCGAAGCTTCACCTTTTACCCAAATGGGTGTCCCGATAGAAGCTTCACAATTCCTAAAATAAAAAAGGTGTATTAATATTCTATTATACATACCCCACTTCTCATATTCATATTCATAAATTATGGGTCTCACTTGTCATATCCACTAACTTTTCTCCTTCACACATTTAAATTATGGGTCCCACTTGTCATACTCACTCACTTATTCTCCCTCACAACCATTTTCCATTCAACACTTTTCTTAAATTTTGTGCCAACACCAAAATGATGAAGCTTGGGCCGGGAAGGAGGGAGTATATTGAATTAAGTGGTAATTGTTAAGTAATCAACTTCTCTTAAACCTTAAGGTTTAAGGTGATAGAAATGGCATACCCAACGTATATTATGCTTAGATATTAACAGTAATTTTGTGATACATTGCATTAATTGCAAAATATATTAAAATATGTTGTATATTTTGGTTATTCACCCAAAAATCTTAGAAAACTTACACGTACTGTAATCCATTTATGTAACGGAGGTATTCAAGATCAAAATCGTATTACTTGCACGTAATTATATATATATATATATATATATATATATATATATATATAAAAAAAAAACAGGAACAAAAATAACTCAAGAAATTTCCATTTTTTAATTTCAAAGTTTTATGAACATCACAAGTCCAAATTTGCTACATCAAATAAAAAACACAAAAACAAAAGATTGCACCCCCACTCTTTGCCATTGACCTGGTCAAAGTCAAACAGAATGCCAGCCCTACAAAACGCTGTGAGTTTGGATGTATTCGTGCGTCGTCGACTCTAATTTCTCACCTTGTAATATTCTGTTTGATTTACAAGTTGCCATTTTTGAAAGCATACACGCTTTCATTCACCTACCACTTAATATTATTGGTCGGTTTGGACGGAGAATGAGTTTTTAAGAGTGACACTTTAAAGTAGTAGAAATTGCGTTTGGTGAGATTCGAACCCGTGACCTCTTATATTGAAAGCAATATCTGTTGGGTTTGGATCCTAAAACTACAAGGAAGAGGAGGGTTAAGTCGGAGGAGTTGGTGAGGTTCAAGGAGGAGTCCAAAACAGAGTTGCAGTTGAGCACGGAATGGGGACTGCGCCAGGCGGCCGCATGGGGGGCGAGGCGGGCGCCTCAAGGGCCGAGACGGTGGCCGAGGATTGCCAAAGTTGAGGCGGGCGCATGGGCTGCCTTGAGGCGGGCGCCTCGTGCCCGGCGTATTTTTGGGTTTTGTTCTGTTTCCTTGTTTGATTCCAACTCTTCTTAATTAGATTTAGGGCTTCTTTGTACTACTATATAAACATAAATCCGGCCTAGAACACATTGTAGCAACATATTAGAGAGACTAATAACATATTGGCTTGGCAATTGCCCCCGGACGTAGTTCACGAGTTGGTGAATGAACCGGGTAAACAACTCTTGTGTTCTTGTGTGTGATTGTTTCTTTCTTGTACGTGTGGGTGTGTTTAATTCTTTGTGTTGATTGCAACGGGGGAGCACCAATTTCACAACAACTTGTATCAGAGCTTTGGTTTGGTGGATTCAAAATTCTTTCATTAGTTGATTAATTTTGAATCGCGTTCTTGGGGATTTTGGTGAAGCAGTCAAGATGAAGAACCATATCGAGAAATTCAGCGGTGTGAATTTCACGTTTTGGAAGACAAGGATTGAAGACTACCTTTATTGTAAGGATCTTCATAAGCCCTTGAAGGAGAAGCCCGAAGACATGTCACAAGGGGATTGGGAGGTGTTGGATCGGAAGGCGTTAGGAGCGGTAAGGAGTGCCCTAACCGACGACGTTGCACGGAACGCTATGGAGGCCAAGACAACGGTGGAGTTGCTACAAACGCTGTCGGACATGTATGAGAAGCCGTCGAATATCAATAAGGTGCATTTGATAAAGAGGTTTGCGAATGCGAAGATGTCGAAGGGCGGGCGGCGGCAAGTCATATCGGCAATTTCAAAGGTATGGTGGACCAATTGAAAAGTGTTGATATTACTTTCTCCGATGAAGTGCTAGCTTGTTTTCTTCTAAAATCCTTGCCTGATAGTTGGGAGGTTACTGTCACAACGATTAGTACGTCGAAAACGGCATTGGTGTATACGGAGGTTAGAGATCTCATCCTGCAAGAGGAGTTGCGAAGGAAAGAGAAAAGGGGAGAATCGTCCGTAGATGGGGCTGCACTTAGGGTGGAGAGAAAAAGGGGTGGACCTAAGGGGAAAAAGGTCAAGTGCTACAATTGTGGTGAATTGGGGCACATCAGTTATGATTGTCCGGGAAAAAGTGGTGGTGCGCACGTGGTGGATGATGGTGGTGATGTATTAATCCTAGGGGAGGAGCAGTCGGGTGAAGATTGGGTGTTGGATTCTGGAGCTTCTTGTCATGCTAGTGGGGATGCAGAATCAATGAGGCGTTACAAAACCGGAGATTTTGGGGTTCTCTATCTTGGTGATGGTCAACCATTGAAGATCAAAGGTAAAGGGGATGTAATGATGAAGACACCTAATGGGGCTGTTTTACAACTACACAACGTGATGCATGTTCCGGATTTGAGGAGGAGGGTGATTTCTGTGGGACAACTTGACAGTGAAGGATACGGTGTTTCTTTCATTGGTGGGTCTTGGGAAGTCACAAAAGGGGCTAAGGTGTTGGCTCATGGGGTTAAGGGGAAGATGTTGTATTCTACCTACAATGTCGACATTCGTTCCGGTGGGAGCAAGAGGCTTAAGAACCGGCCTGTTGGTGTAAAAAGGGGAGACATCAAGAAACGGTATGTTGGGGAGGACTCAAAGTTGATCAACGTGGTGTGGAAGTCCAAGGGCCCTAACAGAGCGGTTTCGCACCAAGAATAGTCGATGCAAGAAACAAGGTGTGTCCGAGTTTCAAGGGGAAGCATTGCGAGAAAGGTGGGTCTGGAGGGAGAAGGCGAAGTTAGACTTGCGGGGAGAAATCAAGGTAGAAGCTGATTTGGGGAGGCAAGAACGATCTAACACGGGGAGGTTGAAACGTCGCTTGGTTTCAACTCGCCTTAGTACTTGAGGAGAGGTGTGGTAGTGTCAAGCCAATATGGATGAGGGGGAAATGTGTTCGAAGGTCTTTACTCCGTGGTGGGAGTTAATGGGTGATTCTATGTTTGTTAGTTTAGTCTCCGGTGGGAGATTGTTGGGTTTGGATCCTAAAACTACAAGGAAGAGGAGGGCTAAGTCGGAGGAGTTGGTGAGGTTCAAGGAGGAGTCCAAAACAGAGTTGCAGTTGAGCACGGAATGGGGACTGCGCCAGGCGGCCGCATGGGGGGGGCGAGGCGGGCGCCTCAAGGGCCGAGACAGTGGCCGAGGATTGCCAAAGTTGAGGCGGGCGCATGGCTGCCTTGAGGCGGGCGCCTCAATGCCTGGCGTATTTTTGGGTTTTGTTCTGTTTCCTTGTTTGATTCCAACTCTTCTTAATTAGATTTAGGGCTTCTTTGTACTACTATATAAACATAAATCCGGCCTAGAACACATTGTAGCAACATATTAGAGAGACTAATAACATATTGGCTTGGCAATTGCCCCCGGACGTAGTTCACGAGTTGGTGAATGAACCGGGTAAACAACTCTTGTGTTCTTGTGTGTGATTGTTTCTTTCTTGTACGTGTGGGTGTGTTTAATTCTTTGTGTTGATTGCAACGGGGGAGCACCAATTTCATAACAATATCAAATGTCGTTTGAGTAAAAGCTCCTTGGCAGACAACGAGGAGTTATAAGTTTATAACATAACCCAAGCTCTATCGATCTACCGGAACATAAGGCTAGAAATTATGAAGACTAAAGCAACGTAAGTTAATCCATCGAAATGTAAGCTACTAGAAAGAGGTGTAACCATATTTATATCGCGCTTTTAACACATTCATAACAAAACACAACGACTTAAGTCGAATACTAACTTAATTTTACGACAAAATTATGAAGTACGAGATTAATTTTATGAATAGGTTGTCCCAATTAATTGGTTGTCCCGCAAGCATTCCTAATCTCCCCATTGGAACCAGTAAGTGGGCTAAGGTTTCCCATCTTGACCATGGCATTGGCAAAGTCCGTTAGAAAAGTGGCCGAATTGGTACTATAAGTTGTAACTTGAGCATCGGTTGAACCTCCGTTAAATAGTTCTTGGTCAGAGTGCAATAGGCCGCTTTGGGTTAACAGATTTGTGAAGTATGAATTGTCGAAACTTGTTGGAGAAGTAACGTCGAGAGGAGCCAAATTGTTGTCACCTTGTGGACCATTTTGTGGGCAGTTTGATCTTAGCGAATTCGCAAATGACCCGTTTATGTTGTTTTCGTTGTATATTCTGGTTCGGAATACTGTGCATCTTGCTTGCCCTATGGTATGACCTCCTGTAGATTAATACAACTGTATATTGTTAAGGCGGAAGAGACATGTTAACCCGACCCATTTATTGAAATAGGGTCAAAGCCATACCTGAGAGGGCTACCATTTCATTGGCAGTGAAACCTTTGTTAGAGAATAAAGAGATAAGGGCAGTCAAGATTGTTAGGACCTAACTTTGATCAATGTCTTAGTTAGTTGGTTTTGATAAAGGAATATATATATAGAACAGGGTTTATATCAAAAGATGTTATCTGTCATAATTCTTCATTTGATAGCTATGAGTCTGACAGTTATGATTCTCCCTTATACAATGTTTACAATCAATCAAAAACATGAATCATAGTTACTCTCTAAGTCATCAAGATCATCAAGTGCATCTCAGTCCTTATTAGAGATCCTCTCTGATAGCTAAGCCTTGCCATGATCTGATAGCTATGACTTCGGGCCTCGAGACGCCCATCTCCCTGCCTCACACCATGTTACCACAAACTCAACCAAGTTAGATCCCCGCATCTTCACAAACTATCAAGTCCATCAATGAAGACCAATGAAGACCACCGAAGACCTTCTAGAAGTTCTCGCCCAAGCTCACAGCTCAAGCCAGCTCATGAAGACCTGCATGTGGACAAGTGGGACAAAGACCAGTCAAAGCTCATTAATGTAGCTGCAACAGTCATATTCAAACGGCTACATTGAAGGGTATAAATAGAGGAGTTCTTCCTCTAACAAAATCACTGAAAAATACTCATTTTCCCAGTCAAAAACCCTTTCCACACACCCACACACACCTCCTGTAATCCACACACACACACACCAATCCTCACCTTTAAAACCCTGTTCCTAACCAAAACCTTCACCCCTAAACCTCTTCACCAACAACAAACAACCCCAAAGGTGTTAATTCACAAACCCCAAAAACCTAAGACCGTACTTTAGGTGTAGAATCGCTTGTAATCACTCAAGACTGTACTTTGAGTGTATTAGTTATTTTGTAAAATCTTGAGACTGTACTTCAAGTTGTAAAAGCACTTAAGACTGTACTTTAAGTGTATCCCTAGTTGACTGTACTAATTAGGAAGAGGAAGTTCAAGGAACTTGCCTGAATCAATCATTTGTAATTTTTGTTGATTAAAGATTATAATAAAATTGATCTCACTTGTCAAGTTTGACAGTGGGGGTGGATGTAGGAGGAGTGAACTCTGAACCACTTTAAATTCTCTGTGTTATTACATTTTTGCAATCACATTCACACACTTGCATTATTTCCTTGTGTTTGTTGTCCTACCATTATTTCAAATCTCTCTTATTCCGCTGCACAACTCAACTATCATCTGACAGCTAAGCCAATACCATAGCTGTCTGATCATCTGCATATTAACAAAGGGCCTTTCAATTGGTATCAGAGCTTGTCTTCACACTCAAAAGTCTAACAACTTGTGAAGGATTCTCTTCAAACCCACCATGCCTCAACCAAGAAGAAATAATGAGAAAGACATCCCACACATTGATGATCGTGGATCCTTTGAGATCTATGCATCAAAGATAAAAACTTATCTTGATGCAAACGGCATTTAGGCTGGTATGTTCTAGAAAATGAAGTGTCATACCCAACTCAAATCAGACCGATGGAGGACCAAGTAAGATCAAATCCCCGTAAACTTGGTCCAAGTGAAAAGCAATTGGTAAGTGCAAACTTGAAAGTCAAGAACATTCTTCAAAAGAGTGTAAATGACTCTCTAGCCCAAGAAATTGCTAAGGAACCAAATGCCGAACAAAGATGGGCTCTTATTCAAACCAAGTTCACTAAACACTCCAAGTGTTAGGACACAAAACTTGTACAACTTGCTTAGGCAATTAGACAATTTCAAGTTCTACCCTGGAGAAAAGGTGAGTCTTTGCCGGCCCAAGGTTTGAGAACCTTGTTAGATCAATTACCGATCATGGAAAAACATTTGAACAACAAGATCTCGCCTCAAGATTTACTCAAATCTCCCTCAAGAATATGAGAAGGTAGCATTACCTATTAGAGAAGGATACTGAATGGAGCACCATGACGGTTGAGCAATATTTTGGAAAGCTTGAAGCTTATGAACCTGGAAGGTATGATAAAAATTCCATCGAGTCCCTCCATTTCACAAACCTTAGCTTTAATCGCACAAGAAACCTGTCAACAAGCCAATCACTCACCATGACATTGAGACCATTGTCAACAATGCTCTTCAAAAGATAAACATCGGCTCCAAATCGTCGGAAACGGATCTCCCAAGAAGACATTCCAAGCCTCATTTCCATGGCCGTCGAAATGCCATGAAATTTCAAAAGAAATCTTTTGACAAAAATTCAATCCCTCCACCTCTAATGCTCAACAAGACAGCTACAAGAAGACAATTGATTGCTTCAATTGTGGAAAGCAAGGACATTACTCATCGGATTGCCCCGAACCAAGGAAACCTAGGGACAATCGGGCCTAAGAAGATGACCTACTCAAAAGAGATCATTCACGGCCTAAGTGCAACCGCTACAATTGCTCCAAAATAAACATGACAAAAACAAAAAGCAAGTCATGATTGCCGACTCATCAAAATTCAGTGATGAAGAGTATATGTCAAGTGATGACTACGAAATTGAAGGAGAAGAAGCCATGATATGCCTTATGGTGAAGATGATGAAGAATCGACAATGAGGAAGAGATGGAAGCACTTCATTGCTGGCGATGAACTAAAAGAGGTACATGATTTTAACTCTTTAAATATTGATGGTTTTAAACAATTAGTTTGCACTCTTTTAATTCAAACCAAAAAACAAAAAACTAGCTTTGCTTCACTGGTCAATGAGAATCTTTCCCAATCCTCAACCATTGACAACCTCACAAAAACCATTTCTGAGCTTGAAAAAGCATGCCAAGGGCTAAGAGATCAATGCATCATGCTTGAAAAACAAAACATGGATCCGATATGAGACATCTAATAATCATGAAAATTGTCAAAAACTCAGTAATCTTGATAAAGAAAATGATGCTCTTAAAAAGAAAATAGACTCATGGAACATGTCAAGCAAAGCATTATCTCTTTTCACCTACACCCAAAGGCGTCCCAGTGACAAAACAGGGATTGGTGCTGATGATCCTACACAAAAGGTATACACTCCTCCCACTGGTGAAAGGGCCATTGAAAAAATGGTTCTAGAAAACCTAAGCTCTGGCAGCTATCAAACTCAAACCTATCCCATTCAAACCAAAGGAAAAGAAAAGGAAATCTTGGGTGGCCCTAGTCAATCAAAGGAAGGACCAAATAAAATTCAAGGAAGCAAGTATATTTGGGTTCAAAAAGGGGCAAATATAAAGGAAGAAGTCAAGCTACAAAAAGGTGCTAGTCAGTCAAGCCCTGTCAGACAGCCAAGGGTTGACAGACAGCCAAGGCTTGACAGACAGCCAAGGCATGACAGACAGCCAAATTCCTCCAAACAACAAAGAACCCCAAGGCAACAAAGATTCTACAACAAGCATAGATACACCAAAAAACAAAAACCTCAATGGCAATATTCAAATGGAAGAAGCCATGCACATCAAAATGACTCTCCAAGGTCATCCCATTCAAATAATTTTCAGTTTCAACCCCAATACAGCAACCCAAACCACTACTTCAATCCTTCCCAATCCACTGTCCTTACACCTTACATGATGCAAATCATGTCATATTACCATACCCTAAACCAGTTCTTCAATAAGGGATCAATGAACAATGCTAGGGCTCCAAAGAAAAACTAATTCTTTGGACCCAAAAGAATAAAAAGGGTACCATAAATCTTATTTTTTGTTTTGCAGGTATCCAGGAAAGGTCTCTGGTATTTAGATAGTGGGTGTAGTAGACATATGACCTTCAATAAAGACTGGTTGCAACAATATTCCCCTAAAAATGGTCCAAATGTAACCTTTGGTGACAACTCCCAAGCTAAGGTCAAAGGATCAGGAAATCTTGTTACAAAAGATATCATTTTTACAAATGTATCCTATGTAGAAGGTCTCAAACACAATTTGATCAGCATTAGTCAAATCTGTGACAAGGGATATCATGTTGTTTGTACTAAAGACAAATGCACTGTTAAAGATAAAAACAATAAAGTCATCCTAACTGGATCAAGTAAAGGAAATCTCTATTGCTTGAACTTAGAGATTGTGGAAACTTCAAATGCTCACTGCCTTTCGTCTTTCAATCAATCGATATGTCATGGCTATGGCACAAGAGATTGGCTCACCTCAATCACAAAACCATTTCCAAGCTTGCAAATTCCAATCTTGTCAGAGGTCT
Source organism: Adenophora triphylla var. japonica (assembly GCA_022495995.1). NCBI lineage: Eukaryota > Viridiplantae > Streptophyta > Magnoliopsida > Asterales > Campanulaceae > Adenophora > Adenophora triphylla. The sequence continues at coordinate 151,199 of JAFEMH010003973.1, forward strand.
ACCAAAGATCCCATTCAAAAAGGATAAACTTTGCAAAGCATGCCAATGTGGGAAGCAAAAGAAATCTTCATTCAAACCCAAGACCAAGTTGGACACCTCAAGACCTATTGAACTGCTTCATATGGATCTTTTTGGACCCATAAGAACTAGATCTTTAGGAGGAAAAAGATACTCCCTAGTTGTTGTTGATGATTTCACAAGATTCACTTGGATCATTCTTCTTGAATCCAAAAGTGACACCCTTAGCCGTCTGATAAAGCTATTCAATAAAATTCAAAATCAAAAAGGGACATCCATCATCAAGATCAGATCGACCATGGAAGGAATTTGAGAACACCGGGAGTAGAAGAATATTGTGATTCAAAAGGCATAGATCACAATTTTTCAGCCCCAAGAACTCCACAAAGCAAAATGGTGTTGCGTAAAGGAAGAACAGAACAACTGCGGAGGCGGCAAGAACAATCTTTGTCGAGAACATAATCTCCCAAAATACTTTTGGGGTGAAGGCATTACTCTTTGTGTATGTTCAAAACAAAACCCTGATCAACAAATTTCACAAGAAGACTCCATATGAATTATGGAACAACAAAGTCCCTACCATTTCCTACTTTCACAGCTTTGGAAGTAGATGCTTCATTCACAACAATGGCAAGAACAATTTGGACAAATTTGACTCCAAAAGTGATGAAGGAATTTTTCTTGGATACTCTAACACAAGCAAATCTTATAGAGTGTACAACAAAAGAAGACTTGTTGTGGAAGAATCTATTCATGTTGACTTTGATGAAAACAATGATCAAAGTATAACTGAATTATGTGATTTTGATGAAGGTTTGGGAAATCTAGATAATCTCCCTGAATCATCCCCCATTCTTGATTCAACTATTCTCAGTCATGAACAAGATTCATCAAACCTTCCATACATGGTTCCAAGAAATTCATATGACAGACATCCTATGCCAGACAGCCATGAACCATCCCACTCTCATCAACAACCAATCCAGCCAACAAAGTCAACAGCAATCTCTCCCACTTTCAATCCAATGGATGAGGAAGAAAATATTCAAATAAATAGTCATCCCTCGATCGATCTTCCTCAAAATCCTCCCTTAGCCGACAGCCCAACCCTTAGGCCGACGGCCAACCCTTAGCCGACGGCCCATCCCAATTCCTCATCTAATCCATCTTCTAACCTCCTTCCATCTTCATCCAATAATCCTCCTTCTCCTCCCAAAACCAATGATGAAACCACCATTACCCATATCATTCCACCCAATAAAGATCTTTACATCAGCCTTCAAATTGATAAAACCCCGCCTGGACAACATTCCTTTTCTCATGAGTGCATTCATATCCCAAGTGGAACCAAAGAAGATAAATGAAGCACTCCAAGATGCCGATTGGATTGAAGCCATGGAAGAAGAACTAGAAGCGATTTGAAAGAAACAAAGTATGGCATCTTGTTCCTAAACCAAGAAATCAAAGCATTATTGGAACAAGATGGGTTTTTAGAAACAAGATGAATGAAGAAGGTGTTGTAATTAGAAACAAGGCCGGGTGGTTGCTCAAGGATATAGACAAGAAGAAGGCATTGACTATGATGAGACCTTTGCACTGTTGCAAGACTTGAAGCTATAAGGCTATTTCTTGCCTATGCTTCATTCAAAAGATGAAAGTTTTTCAGATGGATGTCAAGAGTGCATTTCTAAATGGAGTTTTAAATGAAAAAGTGTTTGTATCTCAACCCCACGGTTTTGAGCATCCAAAATTCCACGATCATGTATTCAAACTGAACAAAGCATTGTATGGGCTTAAACAAGCACCAAGAGCTTGGTATGATACCCTATCTAGATATCTTCTTGGAAAAGGATTCACCAAAGGACATATTGATAACACCTTGTTTATCAAAAAATATGGAGATGATCAGTTGCTCATCCAAGTCTATGTTGATGACATAATCTTTGGCTCATCAAATGAGAACTTGTGCACTGAATTTGGAGATATCATGAAGGATCAGTTTGAAATGAGCATGATTGGTGAGCTCACCTTCTTCTTAGGCCTTCAAGTCAAGCAAATGAAGGAAGGGATCTTCATCAACCAAGCCAAATACTCAAGGGATATGATCAAAAAGTTTGACATGCAAACTGCATCCCCTGCTAAAACTCCCTTGTCAACCACAACCAAACTTCATGCTGATCAAGATGGTCATAGTGTAAATCCAACACTTTACGAAGCTACATAGGATCTCTCCTATATCCGACGGCTTCAAGACCCGGACATTATGTTTAGTGTATGTCTATGTGCTAGGTTTCAAGCTAATCCCCGAAGAATCTCATCTCTCGGTGTCAAGAGAATCTTGAGATATATCAAAGGAACCCACGATTTTGGCTTGTGGTATCCCCTTTGAATCCCCATTCTCCCTAGTTGGATTCACCGACTCGACTATGCGGGGTGCAATCTAGACAGAAAATCCACTAGTGGTGGATGCCGGTTTGTTGGATCAAGGATTATCTCATGGTCAAGCAAAAGCAAACCTCGGTTGCAACCTCAAGCTGGCGAAATTTGAGTACATTCTGCGAGGCTTGTGTTGTTCACAAATTCTCTACCTTAAAAGTCAACTTCAAGACTTTGGAATTGAATTATCAAACATTCCCATCTTACGTGACAACTCGAAGTACCATTGCTATGACGAGAAAATCCCTGTCCAACATTCAAAAACCAAGCACATTGAAGTCGAGGCATCATTTCATCGTAGATCATGTTGAAAAAGGGAATATCAACCTTGCAAAAGTTTGCACTGAGAACAATGTCTCTGATATTCTCACAAAAGCCATGGATGAAAAAAGATTTGATCTATTAAGAGCCATGCTTGGGATGATTAATATGCCAAAATAAAAGGGGTGTTCTTCTTAAACAAAAGAGGATTACAAACAGAGTAATGCTATCACAATGTTGCCTGATAGCTATTACCTCATACACATTCCTAACAAGCCATCCACCGACAAACTATCAATCCAAAAGCCTTGAAAACCAAAAACAACAAAAACTTACAACAAAAACATACAAACAACCCTTCAAATTCTTCTCTCTCATCTCAACTCACCCAACAAAAACTTCTTCCAAACCAAACAATCTTCAGATCCACTCTCTTCTCTTCAAACCTTCTCCTCTGCTGTCAGACATTCTTTGGAAATGTCACAGTCTCCCCAGACCCTTCTCCAGCACTTATTCCTTCATTTCTAGCCTCCTGAGTTGATTGCAAGGTTTGTTGGTACCTCTGCAACCACACTGGGTGCCTCTCCAAGAAAGGATCAATGGAAGTGACTGAATATTGGAGAGAAGGACTTGCCCTTCTAGGCCACCACTCTTCAAGCTGGATCATATGGCTGAAGCAATCCCTCCATTGGAGTAACAAAGCTAAATTCTCCTGAAAAAGAACCATTCCCTGTGATTGCAAATGGTTGACCAACACTTGACTCCACTCTCTCCACAGTAGGTACTCTTGCAGGGCTGAAGCAACCTACAACCTGGTTGAACAAGTATGAGATGGTTGAAGAAGGAGATATATGCACTCCTGCAAAGTTATCTCCTCTACCTTCCAACAAACCAACTCCTGGAGAAAGAGAATCCCTGCTCACAGGTGTATAAAGCTTATCTTGCTCAACCTTCTTCTGACGACTAAGCTTCTCTCCTTAGGTTTGTGCTGAGCTACATTCTGCTTTACCAACTCCCCCAATGTGTATACCCTTTCTACCTTACTCCTTCCCTTACTTGACTCTCCTTGATCAACTTTGATTGTCTTCCCAAAGTCTTATTCCTTCTCCCTCTTTCTTGTCAATCTTTTCCCCGACGGCTACCTCCCTTCATTTCCTATGTCTTCATCAACCCTCACTCTCTTTTTCTTACCCTTATCATTCACTCTCTCTGAACTTTCAACAATGTTGAAAGTCTCTCTATCTATCTCCATCTCATCACTCATCAAATCATCCTCACCATTTTTCCCAAAGACCAATTGTTTTCTTTGTTTGTGCCATAACCTTTGGATTGAACTTTGAAGAAAATCTTCCCATTTTGTTTGTAAATCAATCTGAATAATTTTCCTCTGAAGTTTTCATTGTTTTATAGGCAAACTTTCACCTAGCTATCTCGAGACAGCAATCATCATTCAAACTAGCTTAAGCGTCGAGATTTCTTTCAACAAACTAGGTTAAAGCAAACTTTAAGTGATTTGATCGTGTTAATTGCTCACAATTGTCACTTCCTTCGCCGCCTCTTTCTCTGCAAATCTCCTTGAAAAAGAGAATGTTCTTCTTGTGTTTTGTGGGAATTTATGTCTCAACATGGGGAAGGGTAAAAACCACTTGTTCATATGAACAGGTTACTTAACTTTGAAACCCCAATGCTCATTAAAACCCACGTTCCACTCATCATTTATCTCTCTCTCTCTTTCGCAATCACCAAAATTCCTATTTCCTTAACCCTCAGTTTAAATTTCTTCTCTTTCCCTCTCCAATCTATCATCGTATTTCTCCAACCCTAATTCTTTTTCAAGCATCAATGGCGGAGACCCAAAAGCAATGTACCCGGATGCTCATGGTTACTTCATCAAACCCAACTTCTATGACTCCGAAGTTGGAATCCTCATCAAAGAACTCCTTGAGGTAAATGAATTACTCGATTTTATGGGAGCTAAACCCCAATTTATGAAGAAGCTGTGCGAGAGAAATTTATTTGGTAGGAAGAAGAAACAATGAAGATAATTCAATAAGCGCCACCATAGAAAATGTTGAGATAACTATCACTCAAGAAATGGTTAGTGATGTCTATGGAATCCCAAATAAGGAAGATGCTGTGAAAAATATATGGGATAGAGGATCGGAAAGATTAAAGACGAGTATATGAAAAATTTCTTGGTGTTAAAATCATGACTTCAAAGTTCAAGACAAAGCTATGGTGAAAAACAAAGATGATATCTTCAAGTCAACAGCGATGGATGTGGTCAACAAAGCCATTGATGGCAAGCAATCCTCATTCGACCAAATGGGATCAAATGAGTGGAAAGCGGATGCTCGGCCTAATGACCAAGGATACAAATTGGTGCATTGTTCTTCTCCACAATTTCCAACTTGCGTCTCATCCTCTACTCTCAAATTCAAGAAGCAAGGTGGAAGGATGAACAACTTCGATTCATGAGTGGAATTCTTGAAGTCCTAATTCCAAAGCTCAAACACTGCTCTTGTCCAAGAAATGGCTGAAGACAGTGAAGGTATCGAAACAAGATGTTTCAATGAAAGAACATTTTCATTGAAACAAAAGAAAGGAATTGTTATGAAGGTTTGGAGATATGAGCCTTGAAAGTTTCAAAGAAGCCCAAGAAAAGATGCTTGAAGAAACAATAATAAAGGTTGATCATTGGAAAGAGTTAATAGCTTTGGCTACAAGTAGGAGAATGAAAAGAGGAGTAAAGACCAATGTCAAGAAAACTGGAGTGCTAAAAAGGACTGTGGTATCTCCTAGCAAAAAGAGCAAAAGGAAGGATGATCTGATAGGCGACGGTGAAGGAACCATCTCGACGGACCATGCTAAGAATGTTGAAGAAAGAGGTGCTGTTGATAGCCATGAGGTTGACACTATGGATCAAGATGATGCTGGTAATGCTAACATAGATCCTCAAGAGCTTCAGGCAGCTCTTGCCCTATCCAAAACCCTTCACAAAGGAAAGCAACCTCAGACATCTATCCCCTCCAGTCAGACAGCTACCAGATCAAAGGTACAATCCTTCTTAACCATTCCTTCTAAATCATTACCAAAGAAAAGAAAACTTGAAAAGAAAGCCCCCAAATCAAAGAAAACCAAAATATCTACCCCTTCCATTTCCCCAAAATCCACACCCGGCTCGGAGTCATCGATCAGCCATTGAAGCTATCCTCAATCTCAAAGAACCATTAGATAAGCAACCTTTAAGGGGGAACATTGATGAGAATATCCCCTCTACCCAACCTCAACAAGTTAGCTAAAATGCGAGAGCAATTGAGGCTATTGAGTTGGATGGAAACCACCGACACCGAAAATTTGTTCTTTTGTATCTTAAGGATTTTCTAAGTGAGGAAGAATCGGTAGTGGCCCTAGATGAACTCGGACTTAGGTTAATGCGAAAGAAGTGGACCGGGTGAGTCATCTAGAAACCCCCAAGGTGGCAAAGGCTATGAATGTAGATAGCCATACCTTTCCCTTCCATTCCCGAGGCCCGAACACTGTAAATGATCACCTGCCCAAATGTTGAAATTGAAAGGGGGAATCTTGATAATACTTCTAAGGTCATTCAAAATCTCAAGAAAGTTGGAGTTGAGATTAATCCCATTCTTGTCTCAAAAGGAGAATCAATTGTGAATGCTTGCAAAGGCCTTGTGCTTGATGGAACTCAAGAAAATGAGGAAGCTATGATAGCTATTCTTGAAAAAAGGGTGGCCAAAAGTGAAGTAAGGGCAGCCTTGAATCTCCTTAAATCTCAATTCACTTCCGACTCTCTTAATCAAAGTCTTGGCCAAACCTCTCGAGTCAATCCCAACTGTTTCAACCCAATCCTCTGCACCTTCCAAGCCAACTTCTCCAATTCCTGAAAATGAACCTTTTGAAGCCTCTCCACAAAGTCCAATCTTGGTGGACAAGGTCAAGACATATCGACAGTGATCCCATTCCTAACGGTCCTCCACAGTTCTCCAAGTCATTCTATTCCTCCAAATCCAAATCAATCCTTCCTTCCCAAAAGGGAACCTTGGATGCTTAGGCTGTGGCATTGATTTCTCTATGTCTTCCATCAAAGCGGCAAGGAAAAGGTTACCCCATATAACTCACATCCCGAAATAGCAAATCCCTTCACCTATCCAAAATTAAGGAAGCTTGTCAAGAAATGGTTTGATTGTTGTAGCAAGAAACCTTGCGGGGTTAGTTTTCTTTGCCTATGAAAAATGGCAACTGTCCAAGAACCTCATCCACCTCCAACTTTGTTCATCAAATCCCATCCTTCCCAAAGTTCATCACTCCCAATACTCTTCTTGATTGGGAAGTTCTTTTCAGCCAACTCATCTCTCCATCACTCAATTCATGCTTGTATATGCCAAAGGGTTTAGTCTTCACCACTGTGCATTGACCTTGCAAAAACACTTTTCCTTTCCTTTGTTTGAACAAAAGTGTGCCATTATGCTTTTATTAAGCAAAGCTGTCAACATCTTTTCCCCAACTCTTAATCCAGAATTGAGCCCTACCTTTCACCCTTCATCACCGTAGACCCTATTAACTTCACCTCACCCAATGAAAACTCTCATTTCAAAAACTTGGTCTCTATTCTGAGATCAAAGAATTCGAGATCTTCCATTCTTTGTCGGTCAAAGCGAGCCGGAAGCTGTTATTGATCTTTCCTCGGACTACGACGAGCGATGATGATGATAGTGATAATGATGCTCCCTCAAGCCACTGATCAAGACTCTCCAACAATATTTCCATCCCTACAGTTTCCAACCCTCCTCGGCAATTCACTCATTCCTTCACTAATGCTCAAGTATCGGTTCGGTCACAACCGAGATCAATCCGATTGTGCCCTTGAAGAACAAGAAAACCGGGAACAAGAAGAAACATTTGTGGGGCACAATGAGAATCAGAAATGATCAAATGCCCCTTAGAAGGTCTCAGCGAAGTCGAAGGAAGACAAATACTTCAAGTATGATGAAAGGATGTCACTGGGAATGGAACAATGAGTTCTTCTACAGAGGAGTTGAGCTGAAATGAGAAGAGAGCTAGAGGATGAAAGAAATCGGATTCTATCGGCCGGGCAAGAAAGAGATGAATTCTATGATCAATTGGGCGATGAATAATTGTATTTGTTATGGAACAATTTTTTTTTGGTTAAAAACAATATGTTTTGTTTACCTCGGTTGTATGACGGTATTTTGTGAACTCTTCTCATCACGAGATTAATTCAAAGTCTTCAATCTCATTTTGATTCCTCACGCCTGATATGATTCCTTGGATTACTTCTTTTATTATTTCTCTTATCAACTGTGAAAACATGTTCTAAATATATCTTCCTTTACCAAAAAGGGGGAAATTGTTAGGACCTAACTTTGATCAATGTCTTAGTTAGTTGGTTTTGATAAAGGGATATATATATAGAACAGGGTTTATATGAAAAGATGTTATGTCATAATTCTTCATTTGATAGCTATGAGTCGATGCAGGTTATGATTCTCCCTTATACAATGTTTACAATCAATCAAAAACATGAATCATAGTTACTCTCTAAGTCATCAAGATCATCAAGTGCATCTCGGTCCTTATTAGAGATCCTCTCGATAGCTAAGCCTTGCCATGATCGACGGCTATGAGTTGAGTCCTCGGCAAAGCCATCTCCCTTGCCTCACACCATGTTACCACAAACTCAACCAAGTTAGATCCTGCATTTTCCACGGCTATCAAGTCCATCAATGAAGACCAATGAAGACCACTGAAGACCTTCTAGAAGTTCTCGGTTCAAGCTCGGCTCATTCGAGCCGGCTCATGAAGACTGCGTGTTGACAAGTGGGACAAAGACCAGTCAAAGCTCATTAATGTAGCTGCAACAGTCATATTCAAACGGCTACATTGAAGGGTATAAATAGAGGAGTTCTTCCTCTAACAAAATCACTGAAAAATACTCATTTTCCGAGTCAAAAACCCTTTCCACACACCCACACACACCTCCTGTAATCCACACACACACACACACCAATCCTCACCTTTAAAACCCTGTTCCTAACCAATTGCTTTTCAGCTTCAGACCAAGTTTATGGGGATTTGATCTTACTTGGTCCTCCATCAGTACATATTTGAGTTGGGTAAGACACTTCATTTTCTAGAACATACCAGTTCCAAATGCTGTTTGCATCAAGATAAGTTTTTATCTTTGATGCATAGATCTGAAGGATCCACGCGATCATCAATGTGGGATGTCTTTCTCATTATTTCTTCTTGGTTGAGGCATGGTGGGTTTGAAGAGAATCCTTCACAAGTTGTTAGACTTTTGAGTGTGAAGACAAGCTTTGATACCAATTGAAAGGCCCTTTGTTAATATGCAGATGATCAGACAGCTATGGTATTGGCTTAGCTGTCAGATGATAGTTGAGTTGTGCAGCGGAATAAGAGAGATTTTAAATAATGGTAGGACAACAAACACAAGGAAATAATGCAAGTGTGTGAATGTGATTGCAAAAATGTAATAACACGAATTTAAAGTGGTTCGAGTTCACTCCTCCTACATCCACCCCTACCGTCAAACTTGACAAGTGAGATCAATTTTATTATAATCTTTAATCAACAAAAATTACAAATGATTGATTCGCAAGTTCCTTGAACTTCCTCTTCCTAATTAGTACGATCCTGTCACTAGGGATACACTTAAAAATCGGTGATCTTAGTGCTTTTACAACAATCATGAAGTACGGTCTCAAGATTTACAAATATAACTAATACACTCAAAGTACAGTCTTGAGTGATTACAAAGCGATTCTACACCTAAAGTACGGTCTGAAGGTTTTTGGGGTTTGTGAATTAACACCTCAAGGTTGTTTGTTGTTGGTGAAGAGGTTTAGGGGTGAAGGTTTTGGTTAGGAACAGGGTTTTAAAGGTGAGGATTGGTGTGTGTGTGTGTGGATTACGGGAGGTGTGTGTGGGTGTGTGGAAAGGGTTTTATTTGGGAAAATGAGTATTTTTCGGTGATTTTGTTAGAGGAAGAACTCCTCTATTTATACCCTTCAATGTAGCCGTTTGAATATAGTTATTGATTGCTACATTAATGAGCTTTAGTAGATCTTTGTCCCACTTGTCCACATGCGGAGTCTTCATGAGTGGCTTGAGCTGTGAGCTTGAACCGAGAACTTCTAGAAGGTCTTCGGTGGTCTTCGTGGTCTTCATTGATGGACTTGATAGCTGTGAAGATGCGAGGATCTAACTTAGTTGAGTTTGTGGTAACATGGTGTGAGCGGAGCGAGATGGGCGTCCGAGGTGAAGTCATATTGTCGAGATCATGGCAAGGCTTAGCTATCGAAGAGGATCTCTAATAAGGACCGAGATGCACTGATGATCTTGATGACTTAGAGAGTAACTATGATTCATGTTTTTGATTGATTGTAAACATTGTATAAGGGAGAATCATAACAATCGGACTCATAGCTATCAAATGAAGAATTATGACAGAGATAACATCTTTGATTGATATACATCTGTTCTATATATATATTCCTTTATCAAAACCAACTAACTAAGACATTGATCAAAGTTAGGTCCTAACAATCTTGACTGCCCTTATCTCTTTATTCTCTAACAAAGGTTTCACTGCCATTGAAAGGCCCTTTGTTAATATGCAGATGATCAGACAGCTATGGTATTGGCTTAGCTGTCAGATGATAGTTGAGTTGTGCAGCGGAATAAGAGAGATTTGAAATAATGGTAGGACAACAAACACAAAGGAAATAATGCAAGTGTGTGAATGTGATTGCAAAAATGTAATAACACGAGAATTTAAAGTGGTTGAGTTCACTCCTCCTACATCCGCCCCATCACAAACTTGACAAGTGAGATCAATTTTATTATAATCTTTAATCAACAAAAATTACAAATGATTGATTCAGGCAAGTTCCTTGAACTTCCTCTTCCTAATTAGTATCAATAACTAGGGATACACTTAAAAGTCTACAGTCTTAAGTGCTTTTACAACTTGAAGTACAAGTCTCAAGATTTTACAAAATAACTAATACACACAAAGTACGGTTCTTGAGTGATTACAAAACGATTCTACACCTAAAGTACAGTCTTAGGTTTTTGGGGTTTGTGAATTAACACACGGGTTGTTTGTTGTTGGTGAAGAGGTTTAGGGGTGAAGGTTTTGGTTAGGAACGGGGTTTTAAAGGTGAGGATTGGTGTGTGTGTGTGTGGATTACAGGAGGTGTGTGTGGGTGTGTGGAAAGGGTTTTTGATTTGGGAAAATGAGTATTTTTAGTGATTTTGTTAGAGGAAGAACTCCTCTATTTATACCCTTCAATGTAGCCGTTTGAATATGGCATTTGCGGCTACATTAATGAGCTTTAAGCGGGTCTTTGTCCCACTTGTCCACATGCGCAGTCTTCATGAGCCGGCTTGAGAGGCTGTGAGCTTGAACCGAGAACTTCTAGAAGGTCTTCAGTGGTCTTCATTGGTCTTCATTGATGGACTTGATATTTGTGAAGATGCAGGATCTAACTTGGTTGAGTTTGTGGTAACATGGTGTGAGGCGGGGAGATGGGCTGTCGGAGGACGTCATAGCTGTCGAGATCATGGCAAGGCTTAGCTATCGGAGAGGATCTCTAATAAGGGCCGAGATGCACTTGATGATCTTGATGACTTAGAAGAGTAACTATGATTCATGTTTTTGATTGATTGTAAACATTGTATAAGGGAGAATCATAAGCTGGTCGGACTCATAGCTATCAAATGAAGAATTATGACTTGAGATAACATCTTTTGATATAAACCCTGTTCTATATATATATTCCTTTATCAAAACCAACTAACTAAGACATTGATCAAAGTTAGGTCCTAACAATTTCCCCTTTTTGGTAAAGGAAGATATATTTAGAACATGTTTTCACGAGTTGATAAGAGAAATAATAAAAGAAGTAATCCAAGGAATCATATCGGGCGAGAGGAATCAAAATGAGATTGAAGACTTGGAATTAATCTCGGGATGAGAAAGAGTTCACAAAATACTTGTCATACAACCGAGGTAAACAAAACATATTGTTTTTAACCAAAAAAATTGTTCCATAACAAATACAATTATTCATCACCAATTGATCATAGAATTCATCTCTTTCTTGCTGCCGATAGAATCGATTTCTTTCATCCTCTAGCTCTCTTCTCATTTCGGGCTCAACTCCTGCGTAGAAGAACTCATTGTTCCATTCCCGGGACATCCTTTCATCATACTTGAAGTATTTGTCTTCCTTTGACTTCGATTGAGACCTTCTAAGGGGCATTTGATCATTTCGATTCTCATTGTGCCCCACAAATGTTTCTTCTTGTTCCTGGTTTTCTTGTTCTTCAAGGGCACACCGGATTGATCCGGTTGTGGTGAACCGATACTTGAGCATTAGTGAAGGAATGAGTGAATTGCTGAGGAGGGTTGGAAAGCTGTAGGGGATGGAAATATTGTTGGAGAGTCTTGATCGTGGCTTGAGGGAGCATCATTATCACTATCATCATCATCGCCGTCGAGTCCGAGGAAAGATCAATAACGATTACGGCTCTGCTTTGGTAGACAATGGAAGATCTGAATTCTTTGATCTCGGGAATAGAGACCAAGTTTTTGAAATGAGAGTTTTCATTGGGTGAGGTGAAGTTAATAGGGTCTACAGGTGATGAAGGGTGAAAGGTAGGGCTCAATTCCTGGATTAAGAGTTGGGGAAAAGATGTTGACAGTTTTGCTTAATAAAAGCATAATGGCACACTTTTGTTCAAACGATGAAAGGAAAAGTGTTTTTGCAAGGTCAATGCACGGGGTGAAGACTAAACCCTTTGGCATATACAAGCATGAATTGAGTGATGGAGAGATGAGTTGGGTGAAAGAACTTCCCAATCAAGAAGAGTATTGGGAGTGATGAACTTTGGGAAGGATGGGATTTGATGAACAAAGTTGGAGGTGGATGAGGTTCTTGACAGTTGCCATTTTTCCTAGGCAAAGAAAACTAACCTTGCAAGGTTTCTTGCTACAACAATCAAACCATTTCTTGACAGGTTCCCGAGAATTTTGGATAGGTGAAGGGATTTGCTATTTACGGGATGTGAGTTACATGGGGTAACCTTTTCCTTCTTTGCTTTGATGGAAGACATAGAGAAATCAATGCCACAAACTAAGCATCCAAGGTTCCCTTTTGGGAAGGAAGGATTGATTTGGATTTGGAGGAATAGAATGACTTGGAGAACTGTGAGGACCGTTAGGAATGGGATCACGGCATCGAGATATGTCTTGACCTTGTCCGGCCGGTATTGGACTTTGTGGAGAGGCTTCAAAAGGTTCATTTTCAGAATTGGAGAAGTTGGCTTGGAAGGTGCGAGGATTGGGTTGAAACAGCTTGGGATTGACTCAGAGGTTTGGCCAAGACTTTGATTAAGAGAAAGGAAGTGAATTGAGATTTAAGGAGATTCAAGGCTGCCCTTACTTCACTTTTGGCCACCCTTTTTTCAAGAATAGCTATCATAGCTTCCTCATTTTCTTGAGTTCCATCAAGCACAAGGCCTTTGCAAGCATTCACAATTGATTCTCCTTTTGAGACAAGAATGGGATTAATCTCAACTCCAACTTTCTTGAGATTTTGAATGACCTTAGAAGTATTATCAAGATTCCCCCTTTCAATTTCAACATTTGGGGCAGGATCATTTACAGGTTCAGTCTCAGGAATGGAAGGGAAGGTATGGCTATCTACATTCATAGCTGTCACCTTGGGGTTTCTAGATGACTCACCTGGTCCACTTCTTTTCTGCATTAACCTAAGTCTGAGTTCATCTAGGGCCACTACTGATTCTTCCTCACTTAGAAAATCCTTAAGATACAAAAGAACAGCCTTTTCAGTGTCAGGGTTTCCATCCAACTCAATAGCCTCAATTGCTCTCAGTATTTTAGCTAACTGTTGAGGTTGGGTAGAGGGGATATTCTCATCAATGTTCCCCCTTAAAGGTTGCTTATCTAATGGTTCTTTGAGATTGAGGATAGCTTCAATGGCTGACTGATGACCTGAGCTGGGTGTGGATTTTGGGGAAATGGAAGGGGTAGATATTTTGGTTTTCTTTGATTTGGGGGCTTTCTTTTCAAGTTTTCTTTTCTTTGGTAATGATTTAGAAGGAATGGTTAAGGAGGATTGTACCTTTGATCCGTAGTAGGCATGCATTGGAGGGATAGGTCTCGAGGTTGCTTTCCTTTGTGAAGGGTTTTGGATAGGGCAAGAGCCGCCCTGAAGCTCTTGAGGATCTATGTTAGCATCACCGGCATCATCTTGATCCATAGTGTCAACCTCATGGCTATCAACAAGACCTCTTTCTTCAACATTCTTAGCATGGGCATCGAGAGATGGTTCCTTCACCGTCGCCCATCGATCATCCTTCCTTTTGCTCTTTTGCTAGGAGATACCACAGTTCCTTTTAGCACTCCAGCTTTTCTTGACATTGGTCTTTACTCCTCTTTTCATTCTCCTACTTGTAGCCAAAGCTATTAACTCTTTCCAATGATCAACCTTTATTCTTGTTTCTTCAAGCATATTTTCTTGGGCTTCTTTGAAACTTTCAAGGCTCATATCTCCAGCCTTCATAACAATTCCTTCTTTTGTTTCAATGAAAAGGTTCTTTCATTGAAACATCTTGTTTCGACATGCCTTCACCGTCTTCACCATTTCTTGGATAGAGCGAGGTTTGAGCTTTGGAATTAGAACTTCAAGAATTCCACTCATGAATCGAAGTTGTTCATCCTTCCACCTTGCTTCTTGAATTTGAGAGTAGAGGATGAGACTGCAAGTTGGAAATTGTGGAGAAGAACAATGCACCAATTTGTATCCTTGGTCATTAGGTGAGCATCTGCTTCCACTCATTTGATCCCATTTGGTCAAATGAGGATTGCTTGCCATCAATGGCTTTGTTGACCACATCCATCGTTGACTTGAAGATATCATCTTTGTTTTTCACCATAGCTTTGTCTTGAAACGACTTTGAAGTCGTTGATTTTAACACCAAGAAATTTTTCATATAATGTCTTTAATCTTTCCGATCCTCTATCCCATATATTTTTCACAGATCTTCTTTATTTGGGATTCCATAGACATCACTAACCATTTCTTGAGTGATAGTTATCTCAACATTTTCTATGGTGGCGATTATTGAATTATCTTCATTGTTTCTTCTTCCTACCAAATAAATTTCTCTCGCACGCAGTTCTTCATAAATTGGGGGTTTAGCTCCCATAAAATCAGTAATTCATTTACCTCAAGGAGTTCTTTGATGAGGATTCCAACTTCGTGAGTCATAGAAGTTGGGTTTGATGAAGTAACCATGAGCATCTGGGTACATTGCTTTTGGGTCCGCCATTGATGCTTTGAAAAGAATTAGGATTGGAGAAATACGATGATAGATTGGAGAGGGAAAGAGAAGAAATTTAAACTGAGGGTTAAGGAAATAGGAATTTTGGTGATTGCGAAAGAGAGAGAGAGATAAATGATGAGTGGAACGTGGGTTTTAATGAGCATTGGGGGTTTCAAAGTTAAGTAAGCTGTTCATATGAACAGTGGTTTTACCCTTCCCATGTTGAGACATAAATTCCCACAAAACACAAGAAGAACATTCTCTTTTTCAAGGAGATTTGCAGAGAAAGAGGCGGCGAAGGAAGTGACAATTGTGAGCAATTAACACGATCAAATCACTTAAAATTTGCTTTAACCTAGCTGGTGAAAGAAATCTCTGACAGGTTAAGCTAGTTTGAATGATGATTCTTTATGCAGAGATAGCTAGGTGAAAGTTTGCCTATAAAACAATGAAAACTTCAGAGGAAAATTATTCAGATTGATTTACAAACAAAAATGGGAAGATTTTCTTCAAAGTTCAATCCAAAGGTTATGGCACAAACAGCAAAACAATTGGTCTTTGGGAAAAATGGTGAGGATGATTTGATGAGTGATGAGATGGAGATAGATAGAGAGACTTTCAACATTGTTGAAAGTTCAGAGAGAGTGAATGATAAGGGTAAGAAAAAGAGAGTGAGGGTTGATGAAGACATAGAAATGAAGGAGGTAGCTGTCAGGGAAAAGATTGACAGTAAAGAGGGAGAAGGAATAAGACTTTTTGGGAAGACAATCAAAGTTGATCAAGGAGAGTCAAGTAAGGGAAGGAGTAAGGTAGAAAGGGTATACACATTGGGGGAGTTGGTAAAGCGGGGACAGAGCTCGGACGGCTAAGGAGAGAAGCTTAGGCTGTCGGGAAGAAGGTTGAGCAAGATAAGCTTTATACACACACGTGAAGCGAGGGATTCTCTTTCTCCGGGAGTTTGTTTGTTGGAAGGTAGAGGAGATAACTTTGCAGGAGTGCATATATCTCCTTCTTCAACCATCTCATACTTGTTCAACCAGGTTGTAGGTTGCTTCAGCCCTGCAAGAGTACCTCTTGTGGAGAGAGTGGAGTCAAGTGTTAGTCAACCATTTGCAATCACGAGGAATGGTTCTTTTCAGAGAATTTAGCTTTGTTACTCCAATGGAGGGATTGCTTCGTAGACATATGATCCAGTTGAAGAGTGGTGGCCTAGAAGGGCAAGTCCTTCTCTCCAATATTCAGTCACTTCCATTGATCCTTTCTTGGAGAGGCACCCAGTGTGGTTGCAGAGGTACCAACAAACCTTGCAATCAACTCAGGAGGCTAGAAATGAAGGAATAAGTGGCCGGAGAAGGGTTCTGGGAGACTGTGACATTTCCAAAGAATGTCCGATGCCAGAGGAGAAGGTTTGAAGAGAAGAGAGTGGATCTGAAGATTGTTTGGTTTGGAAGAAGTTTTTGTTGGGTGAGATGAGAGAGAAGAATTTGAAGGGTTGTTTGTATGTTTTTGTTGTAAGTTTTTGTTGTTTTTGGTTTTCAAGGCTTTTGGATTGATAGTTTGTCGAGTGGATGGCTTGTTAGGAATGTGTATGAGGTAATAGCTATCGTGCAACATTGGCGGATAGCATTACTCGTTTGTAATCCTCTTTTGTTTAAGAAGAACACCCCTTTTATTTTGGCATATTAATCATCCCAAGCATGGCTCTTAATAGATCAAATCTTTTTCATCCATGGCTTTTGTGAGAATATCGAGAGACATTTGTTCTCGGTGCAAACTTTTGCAAGGTTGATATTCCCTTTTTCAACATGATCTCGATGAAATGATGCCCGACTTCAATGTGCTTGGTTTTGAATGTTGGACAGGATTTTCTGTCATTGCAATGGTACTTGAGTTGTCACGAAGATGGGAATGTTTGATAATTCAATTCCAAAGTCTTGAAGTTGACTTTTAAGGTAGAGAATTTGTGAACAACACAAGCCTGCAGCAATGTACTCGGCCTCAGCGGTTGAGGTTGCAAGCGAGGTTTGCTTTTGCTTGACCATGAGATAATCCTTGATCCAACAAGCTGGCATCCACCACTAGTGGATTTTCTTCTGTCTAGATTGCACCACTGCATAGTCGAGTCGGTGAATCCAACTAGGGAGAATGGGGATTCGGTGGGATACCACAAGCCAAAATCGGGGTTCCTTTGATATATCTCAAGATTCTCTTGGACAGTGAGAGATGAGATTCTTTGGGATTAGCTTGAAACCTAGCACATAGACATACACTAAACATAATGTCCGGGTCTTGAAGCTGTCAGATATAGGAGAGATCCTATGTAGCTTCTGTAAAGTGTTGGATTTACACTATGACCATCTTGATCAGCATGAAGTTTGGTTGTGGTTGACAAGGGAGTTTTAGCGGGGATGCGGTTGCATGTCAAACTTTTTGATCATATCCCTTGAGTATTTGGCTTGGTTGATGAAGATCCCTTCCTTCATTTGCTTGACTTGAAGGCCTAAGAAGAAGGTGAGCTCACCAATCATGCTCATTTCAAAGCGATCCTTCATGATATCTCCAAATTCGGTGCACAAGTTCTCATTTGATGAGCCAAAGATTATGTCATCAACATAGACTTGGATGAGCAACGATCATCTCCATATTTTTTGATAAACAAGGTGTTATCAATATGTCCTTTGGTGAATCCTTTTCCAAGAAGATATCTAGATAGGGAATCATACCAAGCTCTTGGTGCTTGTTTAAGCCCATACAATGCTTTGTTCAGTTTGAATACATGATCAGGGAATTTTGGATGCTCAAAACCAGGGGGTTGAGATACAAACACTTTTTCATTTAAAACTCCATTTAGAAATGCACTCTTGACATCCATCTGAAAAACTTTCATCTTTTTGAATGAAGCATAGGCAAGAAATAGCCTTATAGCTTCAAGTCTTGCAACAGGTGCAAAGGTCTCATCATAGTCAATGCCTTCTTCTTGTCTATATCCTTGAGCAACCAGTCTGGCCTTGTTTCTAATTACAACACCTTCTTCATTCATCTTGTTTCTAAAAACCCATCTTGTTCCAATAACAGTTTGATTTCTTGGTTTAGGAACAAGATGCCATACTTTGTTTCTTTCAAACTGCTCTAGTTCTTCTTCCATGGCTTCAATCCAGTCAGCATCTTGGAGTGCTTCATTTATCTTCTTTGGTTCCACTTGGGATATGAATGCACTCATGAGAAAAGGAATGTTGTCTGGAACTGGGGTTTTATCAATTTGAAGGCTGATGTAAAGATCTTTATTGGGTGGAATGATATGGGTAATGGTGGTTTCATCATTGGTTTTGGGAGGAGAAGGAGGATTATTGGATGAAGATGGAAGGAGGTTAGAAGATGGATTAGATGAGGAATTGGGATGGCTGTCAGCTAAGGGTTGGCTGTCAGATGAATTTCTTGGAACCATGTATGGAAGGTTTGATGAATCTTGTTCATGACTGAGAATAGTTGAATCAAGAATGGGGGATGATTCAGGGAGATTATCTAGATTTCCCAAACCTTCATCAAAATCACATAATTCAGTTATACTTTGATCATTGTTTTCATCAAAGTCAACATGAATAGATTCTTCCACAACAAGTCTTCTTTTGTTGTACACTCTATAAGCTTTGCTTGTGTTAGAGTATCCAAGAAAAATTCCTTCATCACTTTTGGAGTCAAATTTGTCCAAATTGTTCTTGCCATTGTTGTGAATGAAGCATCTACTTCCAAAGCTGTGAAAGTAGGAAATGGTAGGGACTTTGTTGTTCCATAATTCATATGGAGTCTTCTTGTGAAATTTGTTGATCAGGGTTTTGTTTTGAACATACACAGCAGAGTAATGACTTCACCCCAAAAGTATTTTGGGAGATTATGTTCGACAAAGCATTGTTCTTGCCGCCTCACAGATTGTTCTGTTCTTCCTTTCTGCAACACCATTTCTTTGTGGAGTTCTTGGGGCTGAAAAATTGTGATCTATGCCTTTTGAATCACAATATTCTTCTACTCCGGTGTTCTCAAATTCCTTCCCATGGTCGAGATCTGGATCTTGATGATGGATGTCCCTTTGATTTTGAATTTTATTGAATAGCTTTATCAGACAGCTAAGGGTGTCACTTTTGGATTCAAGAAGAATGATCCAAGTGAATCTTGTGAAATCATCAACAACAACTAGGGAGTATCTTTTTCCACCTAAAGATCTAGTTCTTATGGGTCCAAAAAGATCCATATTAAGCAGTTCAATAGGTCTTGAGGTGTCCAACTTGGTCTTGGGTTTGAAAGAAGATTTCTTTTGCTTCCCACATTGGCATGCTTTGCAAAGTTTATCCTTTTTGAATGGGATCTTTGGTAGACCTCTGACAAGATTGGAATTTGCAAGCTTGGAAATGGTTTTGTGATTGAGGTGAGCCAATCTCTTGTGTCATAGCCATGACATATCAGATTGATTGAAAGACAGAAGGCAGTGAGCATTTGAAGTTTCCACAATCTCTAAGTTCAAGCAATAGAGATTTCCTTTTCTTGATCCAGTTAGGATGACTTTATTGTTTTTATCTTTAACGGTGCATTTGTCTTTAGTACAAACAACATGATATCCCTTGTCACAGATTTGACTAATGCTGATCAAATTGTGTTTGAGACCTTCTACATAGGATACATTTGTAAAAATGATATCTTTTGTAACAAGATTTCCTGATCCTTTGACCTTAGCTTGGGAGTTGTCACCAAAGGTTACATTTGGACCATTTTTAGGGGAATATTGTTGCAACCAGTCTTTATTGAAGGTCATATGTCTACTACACCCACTATCTAAATACCAGAGACCTTTCCTGGATACCTGCAAAACAAAAAATAAGATTTATGGTACCCTTTTTATTCTTTTGGGTCCAAAGGATTAGTTTTTCTTTGGAGCCCTAGCATTGTTCATTGATCCCTTATTGAAGAACTGGTTTAGGGTATGGTAATATGACATGATTTGCATCATGTAAGGTGTAAGGACAGTGGATTGGGAAGGATTGAAGTAGTGGTTTGGGTTCTTTGTATTGGGGTTGAAATTGAAAATTATTTGAATGGGATGACCTTGGAGAGTCATTTTGATGTGCATGGCTTCTTCCATTTGAATATTGCCATTGAGGTTTTTGTTTTTTGGTGTATCTATGCTTGTTGTAGAATCTTTGTTGCCTTGGGGTTCTTTGTTGTTTGGAGGAATTTGGCTGTCTGTCATGCCTTGGCTGTCTGTCAAGCCTTGGCTGTCTGTCAACCCTTGGCTGTCTGACAGGGCTTGACTGACTAGCACCTTTTTGCAGCTTGACTTCTTCCTTTATATTGGCCCCTTTTTGAACCCAAATATACTTGCTGTGAGAGCCCGCGCTCGAAATTCCCGTCGTCGTGTAAAACGGCGAGTTTTTCGTGCCAAGTGTGCGTTGAATGCACTCGGTTTCTCATAATGGTACCCTTGGAGTTTTGAAACAAGCAAGAGTCGCCACCTCGTTTATTTTTCAAAGGAAAACGAAAGCAAAACCTTTTAGAGAAAGAAGTGGGTTCGGGGGCTAAGTTACGAGAAGGGAAGGTGTTAGGCACCCTCCCCGCCCTTTCGGTCTCTAACATGCACGCCATCCTATGTTAGATTTTAATTTCTAATGCTTATGATTTGTGAAAAAATGGTGATTTATATACAAAGGAGTCTCCTAGTCTAAGTATGTTCATTTAAATTCGCAAATGAGAGTCGGCTTGAGGGGACTCGCATTTGGTTTTTGAAAATGGTTTTTAAGGTATTTATTCACAAGTGTAAAAAAAGGTAAGGCAGGTATGGGGGTGGGGATTATTTACATGGGGGTTTAATATACAATAAGTACAAAATTTGGGAAACAAATCCCATATGAATTGTAATGCCCAAGATGTCCATGTCCAGATTTTATGGACTGTTGTCCCTTTTGGATCTGCAAAACTTAACCAAATATTGTTAATGTGAAAATGTAAAAATGGGGACATACTCCCAACACATTAGTAAAGTTCCATGATTTTTTACATGATTTTATAGTCTATATTATAAGCTCAAATGATCCATTGAATTTAAACATGCATTCTGCCAGAACATGAAAAAATAGTGTATATTTGACTTTTAACAACTCATAAATGCATCGAAATAAGAGAATCACTAAAAGGTCAAAACATGAAAGTTGTTTCAGACATCTTGAAAATGATTCTCACCAAAACTTAGACCCAAAGGACAAATTTTGATAGGTGAAAACCCTCTTGACATTTCAGGTCAAAAAACAGTACTTTCATGGACTGAGGAATAAAGCTTTAACACAAAAATGTAAAAGAAGACTTACATTGACAGAAAAAATAAAGTAAAAATATTTACATACTCCCAACCATGTTGTCTGAGAAATTACTCGTTTGACCTTCACAAAATTCCCAAGTTTTGAATGTCCAAACAATGTGACAATGGGAAGAGGTCAGAGATAAAAGTTTCTGGACAGCAACATGGTATGGAGAAGATGACCATCAAAACCTAACCAAAGCATGGAATGAACACTTGAAACTTGATACATGACTACTTTAACATGTTATGAAAATCATAGAGGCTTTTTGTACGAAATAAAATGCAAGTAAGATGGATACACAAAGAAGAAGAGATAAAGGGAGACAAAGCACTTGACCTCTCAAGTTATATATATATGTGTTTGTTTTGGTCATTGGTGCTTTGCTTTGCCTCCCACTCACAAATACATGACAAGTAAAAAAAGGGGGAGAAACACATATTTAAAATACAAGAGGTTCATTTCGAAAACATCAATAGTTTCTTGGAAACAAAGAACAACATTACATCATTTGGTGTTTACATTGACAAAGATGGGGGTCTAGCCATTACTTGGCTAGACCCTATAGCAAAAAAATACGAAATTTTACATAAGAAAAAGGAGAAGGGGAGAAGATCTATCTAGGTGTGCTTCCTTTGCTTCCAAGGGAAGGCTTTTTTGATGTTTGTTTGAAGGTGTTTGAGTGTGCTTGAATGTGTTTTTGTTTGAAGTAGTGTTTGTGTTTGAAGTAGTGTTTGTTTGTGGTGGTTTGAGGTGGTTTGATTGTGGTTGTGTGGTGGTGTAGGGGGCTGAGATAGAGAGAGTTTAGAGAGAGAATGGAGAGTGTTTTTTGAATGAAAGAGTGAAGTGGTGGAGAGAGAGTGGAGAGTGTTTTTTTGGAGTGTAGGAGTGAATTTTGGGAGATGTAATGAGTTGTTGTATGATGGATCTTTTGGGGGAGGGCCCCTTTTCTCCTTATGTAGAACCGAGCAAGGAGGGAGTAATTTGGGCTGTCCTCTAGCTTTTAGAAGTCAAACAAGGATGAATTGCACAAATGGGGAAATAGTTGGGAAAACCAAATGTGAAAGAAACCATGTTTACTCCATTTTAAAACAATAATGTCACTTGATTTAATCCAAGCATTGCCATGGATTGCATTGACCGGTCTAAAGGAGGCTTTGATTTGTGCCTTTCTTTTTTTGCAGTAGAAATTCACTCAGTGTTTGGTTCTGCAACTGCTCCGGTGTTCGCACTTCAATGTCTCGGTTGTCCGCGAGCCAAACGTCAAAGTTGCTTGATATAATTTTGTGGTCGATATGGTATATCTGAAATTTGTTAATGAGCAAGGAATATCATAATATGATTTATAATGCACAAAATGGTCGGTAAAGGACTGTTTTGACGTTCCGAGCCTCGGTCCGGGGTCCCGAGGTCCGTATTTTTGTAAATATGTCCGTTTACTCGATTTTTCGTCCTGATCCTAAATCCGGACTCATTTTTTCCAATTTATGCATTGATAAGGCAAAAGGCACTCCCGCATGGCCAAATCGAGGCTTTTAGGTCAATTGCAAGGGTTTAAACCAATTGAAAGGGTTCGTCGGGGGGTACCAGAGACCTTTCCTGGATACCTGCAAAACAAAAAATAAGATTTATGGTACCCTTTTTATTCTTTTGGGTCCAAAGGATTAGTTTTTCTTTGGAGCCCTAGCATTGTTCATTGATCCCTTATTGAAGAACTGGTTTAGGGTATGGTAATATGACATGATTTGCATCATGTAAGGTGTAAGGACAGTGGATTGGGAAGGATTGAAGTAGTGGTTTGGGTTGCTGTATTGGGGTTGAAACTGAAAATTATTTGAATGGGATGACCTTGGAGAGTCATTTTGATGTGCATGGCTTCTTCCATTTGAATATTGCCATTGAGGTTTTTGTTTTTTGGTGTATCTATGCTTGTTGTAGAATCTTTGTTGCCTTGGGGTTCTTTGTTGTTTGGAGGAATTTGGCTGTCTGTCATGCCTTGCCGTCCTGTCAAGCCTCGTCGTCTGTCAACCTCGTCGTCCCGAGTGGCTTGATCGACTAGCACCTTTTTGCAGCTTGACTTCTTCCTTTATATTGGCCCCTTTTTGAACCCAAATATACTTGCTTCCTTGAATTTTATTTGGTCCTTCCTTAGTACAGATTTGAGTTGGGTATGACACTTCATTTTCTAGAACATACCAGTTCCAAATGCTGTTTGCATCAAGATAAGTTTTTATCTTTGATGCATAGATCTCAAAGGATCCACAGTCATCAATGTGTGGGATGTCTTTCTCATTATTTCTTCTTGGTTGAGGCATGGTGGGTTTGAAGAGAATCCTTCACAAGTTGTTAGACTTTTGAGTGTGAAGACAAGCTCTGATACCAATTGAAAGGCCCTTTGTTAATATGCAGATAATCAGACAGCTATGGTATTGGCTTAGCTGTCAGATGATAGTTGAGTTGTGCAGCGGAATAAGAGAGATTTGAAATAATGGTAGGACAACAAACACAAGGAAATAATGCAAGTGTGTGAATGTGATTGCAAAAATGTAATAACACGAGAGAATTTAAAGTGGTTCGAGTTCACTCCTCCTACATCCACCCCCACCGTCAAACTTGACAAGTGAGATCAATTTTATTATAATCTTTAATCAACAAAAATTACAAATGATTGATTCGTGCAAGTTCCTTGAACTTCCTCTTCCTAATTAGTACAATAACTAGGGATACACTTAAAGTACGCCTTAAGTGCTTTTACAACTTGAAGTACCTCAAGATTTTACAAAATAACTAATACACTCAAAGTACGGTCTTGAGTGATTACAAACTGATTCTACACCTAAAGTACAGTCTTAGGTTTTTGGGGTTTGTGGAATTAACACACCGGGGTTGTTTGTTGTTGGTGAAGAGGTTTAGGGGTGAAGGTTTTGGTTAGGAACAGTGGTTTTAAAGGTGAGGATTGGTGTGTGTGTGTGTGGATTACGGGAGGTGTGTGGGTGTGTGGAAAGGGTTTTGACTCGGGAAAATGAGTATTTTTAGTGATTTTGTTAGAGGAAGAACTCCTCTATTTATACCCTTCAATGTAGCCGTTTGAATATGACTGCTTGCGGCTACATTAATGAGCTTTGACTGGTCTTTGTCCCACTTGTCCACACGGTGTCTTCATGAGCCGGCTTGAGCCGTGAGCTTGAACCGAGAACTTCTAGAAGGTCTTCGGTGGTCTTCATTGGTCTTCATTGATGGACTTGATAGGCGTGAAGATGCAGGATCTAACTTGGTTGAGTTTGTGGTAACATGGTGTGAGGCGAGGGAGATGGGTATCGAGGACCGAAGTCATAGCCGTCGAGATCATGGCAAGGCTTAGCTATCAGAGAGGATCTCTAATAAGGACTGAGATGCACTTGATGATCTTGATGACTTAGAGAGTAACTATGATTCATGTTTTTGATTGATTGTAAACATTGTATAAGGGAGAATCATAACTGTCAGACTCATAGCTATCAAATGAAGAATTATGACAGATAACATCTTTTGATATAAACCCTGTTCTATATATATATTCCTTTATCAAAACCAACTAACTAAGACATTGATCAAAGTTAGGTCCTAACAAAGTTCAAACCCGGCCCGGGGATCATGGAATTGGCTCCACTCAAGCTAGCAGTGGTTGAGTCTCTTCTCCCAAATACAACATTCCAACTAGGGCCACCAAGCTAAAAAAAAAAAAAATTGGGTAAGTGTTTTAATATGTGTTACTATTAAAGGAAAAAAATTATAAACTGGTGTTTTTTTTCTATATTTACAGCTACAACTGAGTCACGAGCAGCGGTTGCAAGTATATCAGCACAAGAAACAGTTCCGGGGCAAGCAGATTCGAGTTGGGACTTGATCGTGTCAATGACATTTAATCCTCTCAACGAATTGTTATTTGGCCCGGCGGTTTGTTCGCCTGTGAAGGTTGCATTGTCATTTAACAACACTGATGCATCACAACCCTAGTTGGAGAAATTTAAACAAATTAATAAGCGTACGTGTTAATGACTTTTTCAATGAATCTTTTAAATAAAAATTAATCAAAAAGAGAAAATATATGCATGACAATGAGTGGAAAAGACTTGCTTGAACAAAACAATCGTGGAAGTGAAGACGAAGCAAGGAAGCTCCCATTCGGGCTTCATTTGAAACGGCGTTGTTAATGGCCGTGCTGATAATACTACTGGCATTAGGGCACGAGGTGGCGTAAAAATTAGCCGATAATTGAGCCGAGGCTACTCCAAGGAACATGGAAAGCAAAACTAAAATTGCGTTAAACGAATTCATGATCGAAATATGGCTCGAGATCGAGAGGAAGAAAAAGATCGAAGAAGAAACTAAGTTGCTATTATGTAGAGCTTAGCAAAGGGATCGATGAGATGCGTAGGGTTATGATTAATTACCTCTATTTATACAAGTTATTAGTAAAATTAAAGTGGAAAAATTATAATATTGCAATATGATCATCAAGGCATGTGTTAGTCAAAAACTTTGTGGAAATATCTTAATAATTTAGAAGTTTCTTAATTTTAACCTGCCCCAAGCCTTACAAATAAACAGATAATTACCGGAGAGCTGGAAGAAAGAAAAAGGAAGAAGAAGTCAAGTCAGTCCGGCCAGCTAGTTGCGTAATATTTTCTCCGAAATAAAAAAAAAAAAAAAGAAACTTAGTTATGAAGTTTCATTTTGATTTGTTAATAGCTTAATGAACACATATTTCTGTTAGCGTTGGAGGTATGGATCGATGTCCTGACAAGATGTCCGCGCCCTGCGGCATGGACTGCGGGCTTTTTTGTTTGTATTTTCTTAATTAGTTTGGACTAGGATTTGTTTCTTAAGTATTTAAGGTTGTAACCCTATTATGTAGAAGAACTAATAATTGACGATCGAATAAGAAATTAAAAATTCATAACCCCAAATACAATCTCTCTCTTTCTTTCAATTTTAAATTACTTTTGTGTATTGTTTTATTAATTGCTTTCGCTGCGTTGGACAACCGTTAGTATAACCTTAATTGAGTACTCTAGTATTGACTGATCATGGCTATAAATGTCAAAATGTACTCGAGTTTAGTTAACTGTGTTTGTTTCACTTTATTAATCATTTCATGCATGCATATTGAATTCCTTTTTAAAGGATTTAAAAAATATTTCCTTTGATAGAAGTCAAGATTTTTTGAAAAGAAGATCAAGGTTGTTTCGAGGATACCTGCATCAATTAATCTATAAATAGTATAAATAGGCTATCATATCATATGTCTTTAACAGATTTCGAACTCTTCAACTCTATTACGCAAAATAATATCTTATACCACTATAACTAAAAAAAATTGGTCATTTCCAAAAGCAACAGGGGCGGATCTAGTAGTATGTTATTGATGTGGGCTCCAGCCCATCTCAAAATTTTAAAAAAAAAAAAAAGAAAAAATTTTTTTACCTGAGTTACCGTTACCGACTATATGTAACTTTTTTTATATATACTCCCTCCGTCTCAGCCCAGTGTAAACTTTTGATCAATTTTGACCAACTTTGACCAATAGTTTAAGGCCATAATAATGATCCTAATAAAAATCCAAAAAATGTTATTGTTAATATTATTAAGCGTTATACAATAACAAATTTTTAAATTTTTATTAGGATCATTATTATGGCCTTAAATTATTGGTCAAAGTTGGTCAAAGTTGACCAAAAGTTTACACTGGGCTGGGACGGAGGGAGAATATGAAGTTATTTTTCACTGTTATTATTGTTTACAATATTTTTTAAAGGGAATTTGCTCCATAAGTTCCTTTTGGGACAAATCACTTCCCACTAAGTTCTTCATTGTATTAAAATGTCTCATAAGTTCTCATGTTATATTATGTATAATACAACATTTAGTTATGCAGTAGTTTAAAATCATAATGCTGCATCCGCACCACCGTCTCCGCCACAGCCCAACTCCGCCGCCGCAGTCTGCTATCGCCGCATGTCGGATTCCGGTCAATTTTTGCCGGAATCCGGTCAATTTTCGCCGGAATTCGATCAATTTTCACCGGAATCCGGCAATTTTGGCCGGAATCCGATCACCGGAGGTCGGAATCTGGTCGCCGGTCCATGGGCTTCGGACTCCGGTCACCGACGGCCACCAGAATGCAGTATTATGGCCTTAATTGATGTTGTATTTTTGAAACATAATACAACATCATAATACAACATGGGGAAGTAACTTATCGGGCATAAATTTGAAAAAAAAAGAACTTATGGGGCAATGACCCTTTTCTAAATACCAAGCTTACACGATTTCAAAATCCTGATTTAACTCTGAAAAGCAGCTATAAAGAAATTGATTGTACAAGTCACCTTCATGATCAGTTGTATAACAATTATTATACCTAATACTTCTACTTTATCTTTAAGTTGAATTATTTGAAGTTTGAATCTTTAATTTAAGAACACAACAAGAGAGAGATACACACAGATTTTCTCCAGAAATCCTCTTCTCTTCCTTTTGTTGCATATTGAACAAATAATTTCCTTGGCCTCCTTGCATTGCATTCGTGGTGATAAAGTTCAAGCATCTAACTTCAGTTCGCCGGAGGTATTCTTGTGCAACCACCGTCCGGTCTATCCGTTTCATCCTGGGAGGCAAGCGTTCCGTAAAATCTCAAGCACAACGTGGTGAGGGGGCGTAATTTGTCTTAAGGAGAGTGTGATTTCACACGACTCGGACATCTTCGACAAATCTTTTTCCTTCTCTTGTATTTTCTATTTCTGTTTTAAATTAGTTTTCTATAATTCCAGCAGATTTTGTAATAGTTATTCCAACACATAGAGCTCGCTATTACAGTGTACCCTACTTGAAAGGTATAAAACTCAATAAATATAGCTTTACACTTTAATAAAAAATTAGGGGTACGGAGATCGCTACTACAATGCTTACTTGTAAATAAAGTAAATGTAAAGTTTGGTTAAAATTGCCTAAGTAATTGATAATTAAAAGTTCATATATTTTATAAATATCAAGGGGATCTTATTCAAATGTGTTATCTTATGTGTTACCCAACATTACTAGCAACACATTATTATGTGCTACATTTATTTTTTATTTCTTCGTTTTATTTTCGAATTTTTATTAATTAAATTTTGTATTTCAAAAAGTCTATATTCATAGATTTAGAGTTTGTGAAATCAAAATGTTTTTAACAAAAATTCTTAATTTTTCCCTAGCTAAAAGTACTTATGAAATTTCTATTATTTTGAAGTTCAATTTGATTTGAACTTGATTTTCAAATATGAAAATCCAAATTTTTTGAAATTTTTCTGTAATTACTTTTAGTTGATTTCATTATTTTAAGAAAAAAAAATATGGCCGGATTTCATGCTGTGAGAAGTTGGGATAGGGTAATTTTTACCTTTTTAATTAGAGTTTGTTACAAATTTTATTTGTAAAAGGTTTTTAAATTAAGAGATAAATATGGGTTGTTTTAACTTGTCAAATCAATCCATATTTTCTCTTCCTCTATTCCTTAATTACACCACCTTTCACCAAATTCTGTGTGAGGACCCCGACCCGGGACCTACACGTGTTCCGAGCTGGAGCGTCCTCAAACTAACCCAAATTTCCTTAACTTTTAAAACCTTTAATTATCATTCAAAAATAAATACAATTGTTGTAATCATTTCAAAATAAATCTACACCTCTTCACAATGGAGGAATAGTTGACTAACTTAGAAAGTAAGAAACTGTTTTAATTACAAAAAGGCCTCGGTTATAACATAAAATGAAGATTTATAAATACAATTTCATAAATGAATTATACCAAAGCACACTTTCTATACCAACCTAATCATACCCAGACAATTCCCACAATATAACTTCCAAACTCCTCACCGCCCTTACTTGGCTGGTCCACCGTCTCGTAATCTAAAAACAAGAAAGGGAGAGGGGTGAGAATAAATCTCGGCAAGCTATTATGAATGCAAAGAATATGCCATATAAGATGCAACACATAACAAGTTGCATATAACACGTTGGAAAAGT
Organism: Adenophora triphylla var. japonica; assembly: GCA_022495995.1. Lineage (NCBI taxonomy): Eukaryota > Viridiplantae > Streptophyta > Magnoliopsida > Asterales > Campanulaceae > Adenophora > Adenophora triphylla. Next base: position 180,724 of record JAFEMH010003973.1, read on the forward strand.
TGTAAACACCTTACATTACCTTGGTTTACCTTTTTCCGTCTGAACAGTAGTCGTACAACATTGGGTATAATAATACTCCAATCTTACAGTGAGCTGCTTAAGCAATACTCACGTCTTATAAGACCCGTTTTTCAGTGGAACCAAATAAGACAGTAGCAACTCGTAAGGCTTTTGGCTCAATACAGATGCTATACCCCATCCCGTGGCCACGGAGGGGACGGCCATGAATATAACATAATCCGATCACATTAGGTCACACTTCCATAATTGATCGTATTATGTTATACCCCAAATGTCGGTGACTCACACATTATCAAGCACATAATAGATACTTGAATAAATCCACAAAGGGGATAAACAACATAGCAACATGGTAAAATATACTCATGCTCAACCAACATCATAGTGCAACATTTCTTTAACACACTATGCATAAATAAGCAATATAGTCACATGGTAAAATATACTCATGTTCAACCAATAATCAGAGTGCAGCATTTATGTGATACACTAAGCATAATACAAGTCATGAATATGTACTCAAGTATGATAACAAAGCATCAATAATTATCCCTACTTAGACATTATTCAGTAATACATGATCTCTATAAGGACCCAAGTTCACTTTACCCAATGGAAGTCACATTTAATAAGTGTCCAGACAAGATTGTCGAATCAATTCCTGAGTCGTATTTAAAGTGCTTCCTTAGTTCCATTTAAACCCAATTAAGATGCTCTTAAGTTTCTAATATAACTTAAGTGTAAAAGGGTTAATTCATACCTGATTTGGATTAGGTTCCACTAAGTCATAATGATTAAGAGTCATGCCACTAGGTTGTTGGTAAATCAATAAGAAAAGACTAAGGAGGATCTGGCATGGTGGGCGACCGCCCAGGCCACTTGGGCGACCGCCCAAGTGGTTCTAAGGAACACCCAAGTTGCTGCCCTCTTGGGCGACCGCTCAACTCCTCTTGGGCGACCGCCCAAGAGGCTTTCCTAAGGCACTCTTGCTTCTGGCAGCATGGGCGGCCGCTCATGCCCTCTTGGGCGACCGCCCAAGTGCCCAATCAGACTTTCCCAGATTTCATTTCTTTCACCAAGCTTTATTTCCTCTTCTTTTATTCTAACCCAATATTCAAGAATACCAAGAGGATCTCTAACTTAACCATTTCTCATCCTAAATCATTTAAACCCCAAAATAATATAAATCCAATTTATTCAACACAAGATTTTCAACCCATTTTAATAACACATTTCAAATTAATTCTTCTAACTAATTTCACCCATTTCTTATACTCCCAATTCACTTCCATGAACAATAATATCATTCCATGTTATTTACCCATTTCTCAACTTTAAAGAGGATTCCAAAACATTCTAAACTAATTCTACCCATTTCTTTCATTCTTTAACACTTCCTAGAACAACCACATTTCCTTATGATCTAAATCAATACCTCCACTCCAAGAGAGTTTCCAAAGCATCCAATGAGCATTTTAACAACAATAACAACAATAAATATCTCATGAACATTTAGGGAAGAGAAGGGTCATAATAACTCACTTTAAAATAGGAGATGGATTTAGGACTTTCTTAGCTTGATTGATTCTTCTAGATGATCCCACTTCAAAAGTACCCTTGAACTTGAAAATGGTGGAGGAATGGCTTAGATACAAGACTTGGGGTGGGAGCTTCCATGGAGGTTTTCTTGCTAGGGGAAAGTATGAGAAAATGAAAGAGTAAGGAGGAAGGAGGGAGGTGGAGTATATAATTGGTAAAGGGGAAGGGGGGGCGGATCAAGGAGGGAGTATGGGGAAGGGTATGGGGAAGTAAGAGAAAGGTATGGTCCCCCCATACCCAATTTAGGCTTTCAACATTTATTTCTTTCCCCTACACAAAATAAAGCCTAACTACTCACATTTTATTTATTGTCAATTATTATACTTTCTCCATGGACTTTATTTAATTTTCTCAATTATCTCATCCTAATAAAAGAAATCAAAGATATAAAAACGAACACATAATATTAACAATAATATTAAAAGCACACAATATTATACTAAAATTGTGCCTAGGGTTAGGGTCGTTACAATCACTCCCCCTTAAAGAAAATTCGTCCCGAATTTGACTGTCACTTACCTAACTGATCAACCCGCCTCAGTTACATGTATACCTCAGACTTCAATTCTCAAACAGTCTCTTCAATGTGGTGATTCTTTCAAAAAAAAAAAATTCTAATTTCATTAATAATATGATGTTACCACTCAATGACCCAAGCATACTATACAATTATCACTAACGCGAAATTTCACGATCTTAATGAAAATATAAATAAATAAAAGTATTACAACTTATGTCACCAAATACATTACAATATCACATTAAAACTTCAAATACTCTATAAGCTTCTCCAAGCCAGTCTATAAGTCAAATCACCAACCTTTTCTAAAGCTTCAAATGGATTAACGAACCTTGGCACCAATTTACCTTAGGCCTTGCCTCTCCAAACTCACCCCAACAAATTAGAGATCGATATTTTCTTCTCAAACTATGCCTCATACAGTTTTACCTTAATGTTAGCATGATAACTACTATTATACGCACTCAACCACTGGTAACCATACGTACTATTGACTACTAACATCCATTGTTCATGCCCGTAGCATATCATCAACAACAAGTAATGATTCCTCAACTTTTTATAAGGTTAAACTTAATAGCATTCCTACCTTCCCAAAAGGACCTTCCCGAACGTTGTCTATCCAATCCATTTAACACTATGGGTTTTATACAATCGAACCATCCCCTAACATATGTGAGGACTTTATTAATAACATCTCATCAAGCTATATATATAACGAGTAGAAAATATAATTCAACTTTCTATAACAAAATAACATACCCTTCTTTACTTCCAATGTAACTCAATCACAAAATCTATAGTGATAAAACTCTCAAGTTCAACCTAGAACTCTAAATGCTTTAATAAATCTTCTAACGTCAATATTCTATTATCACAATTAAAGGTTTCAATTATGTTCCGGCCTAGTGACAAATCAATATTCAAATTGAATGGTTGGCCGCCCACAACGGAGCCGATCCAACTCCAAAACAAAACCGAGTCTACTGTGACCGACACAATAATAATCCCACACTTATCAAATCATTTCTCGAATCAAAACTTGAATACAATTAATCATTATAGGGGAACTAGGTTGCTTTTCTACTTGCTTCTGTACAATTTATATCTTTAGGATACCAAGTCTTTCTAAAAATTACAACATCTTTCAGAATTCGAAAGGATAATATAAAAAGAGATTCAAAGAGACCCGAATGGTTTATTTATTTAAAACCGGCCCATACCAGTTTTAATTAACTAAACCACTCACAATTTAAGAACCTTCAAAAGATTGATAAGTTAACAAAATTAACTCGAGTGATTTAATTATCTACAACCGTCCCATACCAGTTGTAGATAGTTAAATTACTCACAGATTTTAATTTACACGAAAAAGGTTTACTGACCTTATTAAATCAACTATCCTCGAAGGGCACAATTGTTCATACCGAATTCAATATATAGTCCAAAGTTTTAAGGCACATTTAAAACAATTCTAACATAATTTTCTTGTTTGACTTCTATTTATAATGTAGCCACCACTCATAATATTTTTACTTAGTTAAATTCCCTATGAGAAAACACAATCTCGTAATACTTATTACTATCTCCGATAAATAACACTAAAACATTCATTAAGATTATAAACTTGGTAAAGCATCCTCAATTCAATAATTCTTCAAGTTGAATATTCAACACCCTTACTAAATTTGAGTCATCTATTCCCTACCTTTGATATTGGTATTGTACTTAGCAACAACATATTGTAATCATCTAGTTCCCGATCAAATACCATAATTTCTAAATCAGAAAATATAATTAGAACTCACATAGATCAATCATCCCCAAATTTCAATTAAACATTAACGGTATAATCTAACTTATCTCCCTATAACCATCAACAACTCAAAATTCGTATAACGTAAATATCTTCCAAGCATCACACCAATTCCTTATATGAGTCACGCAACTAAGTCAACCTATACGGTGTAATCATCCTAAAGTATCCTGTCTTCCAATAAGATTTATCCTCGTTTTATTTTCTCAACTAATGATAATCATCTCTCAAAACAACCCATATACATATTTTACCAATTCCTGAAGTTGATCCTACAAGTCACCAATAATTACATCTATTATACTTCTTCGCATTTACTCTATTTACCTTCCCATAACTAGTACACAATCCACAAATCAAAACGGTCATACTAGATATAAGTGTTGTCTTAAGTGTATTCTTAAAGCAAATATTCACTGTAATTGTAACACTCCGAAAAATTCAACTAATAACCATTGAGTATCCTATTAGTTTCTAGAATCGGTCATACAAATCATCAACAAATGATAACGAATACTTATTCTTCACAGTTACTAATTTGAGATCTCCCTAATCTATAATTAACCACCAAGTATCATCTTTTCTAAATATAGTACTAATTTATCCTTACGGAGAGTCGCTAAGCTAATTATCTTCTTTATCAAATACTTTCCCAAGATGAATCATCAAGTCCATCATCCCAATTAGTGTCCTCTATCTAGGAATTCAAATGCCAAAATAATACCTTATAGCAACTCAAAATCTCAATATCCTGGTATGATACCTGATGAAAACCCATTTTGAAACTCACATAGAAAATACCACTTAATCAACTAATAATAGCACATAAAGGCAAAGATATATTGGTTCTATAAGATCTCGTACTCGCGATATTTTATAACCCATATAATCCCACTTAGACTATCACTTTCAATACTAGTCTCATATATCTAGTCTCCACCATGAGACACCATTGAATAACTAATCATGCAATTATACAACCATAAACCACTCTTAATTAGGCCATGTACCTAACCTCAACTAAGAGTTCACAAATTCATTTATCACTGTACAGGAGATAACCCAAGTGTCCTTTACTCAAATTTAACACATAACTCAAATAACCTTCACATTCTTTAGATCATACTTTCGACATTTAAGCATATGTGACATAATATCAATTAATAATTTACCCGACTCAATTACACACGGAGGTAAATCAAACGTAGATAAGGAGACTCGCTTCTTGCGACAGTCCTCCTCAAACACAACAACTAATCAAATAATTCGGTTAATATAACGATGATTCACGGATTGGTAACTCGACCAAATCCACCGGAAATACATGCCCACTTAATCACAACTACCATGATACACAAGAATGATTTGAGGTACTCTCCCATAGGAGTAGAACCTTCAGCACATAAGGCAACTTTTGGGCCAATTATGCAAATAAAGATGGAATGTAATGCCACATGAGAACGAGTGAACAAGGATTTATAAAAGTATGAACCCTAACTCCTGAGACAGGTAAAATACCTCAAATGATGGTGGAGGAATCTATATTTCCATAACTCACCTTTCCTTGATTCCTTGGTTGGTCAATATCATTTTCTGTCTTTGAACAATTTCCTGCATTAAACTCTCGACGTAAGTTATCGCACACTCTCACTCAGCTAGACTCTACCCGAGAACTCTAACCGAGCTCTGATACCAACCGCAGGGACTCCCGACCCGGACCTACACGTGTCCCGAGCTGGAGCATCCTCAAACTAACCCAAATTTCCTTAACTTTTAACACCTTTAATTATCATTCAAAAATAAATACAATTGTTGTAATCATTTCAAAATAAATCTACACCTCTTCACAATGGAGGAATAGTTGACTAACTTAGAAAGTAAGAAACTGTTTTAATTACAAAAAGGCCTCGGTTATAACATAAAATAAAGATTTATAAATACAATTTCATAAATGAATTATACCAAAGCACACTTTCTATACCAACCTAATCATACCCAGACAATTCCCACAATATAACTTCCAAACTCCTCACCGCCCTTACTTGGCTGGTCCACCTGTCTCAGAATCTAAAAACAAGAAAGGGAGAGGGGTGAGAATAAATCTCAAAGCAAGCTATTATGAATGCAAAGAATATGCCATATAAGATGCAACACATAACAAGTTGCATATAACACGTTGGAAAAGCAAACACCTTACATTACCTTGGTTTACCTTTTCCCGTACGAACGATAGTCGTACAACATTGGGTATAATAATACTCCAATCTTACGGTGAGCTGCTTAAGCAATACTCACGTCTTATAAGACCCGTTTTCGGGGAACCAAATAAGACAAGTAGCAACTCTGTAAGGCTTTTGGCTCAATACATGATGCTATACCCCATCCCGTGGCCACAGAGGGGACGGCCACGAATATAACATAATCCGATCACATTAGGTCACACTTCCATAATTGATCGTATTATGTTATACCCCAATGTCGGTGACTCACACATTATCAAGCACATAATAGATACTTGAATAAATCCACAAAGGGGATAAACAACATAGCAACATGGTAAAATATACTCATGCTCAACCAACATCATAGTGCAACATTTCTTTAACACACTATGCATAAATAAGCAATATAGTCACATGGTAAAATATACTCATGTTCAACCAATAATCAGAGTGCAGCATTTATGTGATACACTAAGCATAATACAAGTCATGAATATGTACTCAAGTATGATAACAAAGCATCAATAATTATCCCTACTTAGACATTATTCAGTAATACATGATCTCTATAAGGACCCAAGTTCACTTTACCCAATGGAAGTCACATTTAATAAGTGTCCAGACAAGATTGTCGAATCAATTCCTGAGTCGTATTTAAAGTGCTTCCTTAGTTCCATTTAAACCCAATTAAGATGCTCTTAAGTTTCTAATATAACTTAAGTGTAAAAGGGTTAATTCATACCTGATTTGGATTAGGTTCCACTAAGTCATAATGATTAAGAGTCATGCCACTAGGTTGTTGGTAAATCAATAAGAAAAGACTAAGGAGGATCTGGCATGGTGGGCGACCGCCCAGGCCACTTGGGCGACCGCCCAAGTGGTTCTAAGGAACACCCAAGTTGCTGCCCTCTTGGGCGACCGCTCAACTCCTCTTGGGCGACCGCCCAAGAGGCTTTCCTAAGCCACTCTTGCTTCTGGCAGCATGGGCGGCCGCTCATGCCCTCTTGGGCGACCGCCCAAGTGCCCAATCAGACTTTCCTGCATTTCATTTCTTTCACCAAGCTTTATTTCCTCTTCTTTTATTCTAACCCAATATTCAAGAATACCAATAGGATCTCTAACTTAACCATTTCTCATCCTAAATCATTTAAACCCCAAAATAATATAAATCCAATTTATTCAACACAAGATTTTCAACCCATTTTAATAACACATTTCAAATTAATTCTTCTAACTAATTTCACCCATTTCTTATACTCCCAATTCACTTCCATGAACAATAATATCATTCCATGTTATTTACCCATTTCTCAACTTTAAAGAGGATTCCAAAACATTCTAAACTAATTCTACCCATTTCTTTCATTCTTTAACACTTCCTAGAACAACCACATTTCCTTATGATCTAAATCAATACCTCCACTCCAAGAGAGTTTCCAAAGCATCCAATGAGCATTTTAACAACAATAACAACAATAAATATCTCATGAACATTTAGGGAAGAGAAGGGTCATAATAACTCACTTTAAAATAGGAGATGGACTTAGGACTTTCTTAGCTTGATTGATTCTTCTAGATGATCCCACTTCAAAAGTATCCTTGAACTTGAAAATGGTGGAGGAATGGCTTAGATACAAGACTTGGGGTGGGAGCTTCCATGGAGGTTTTCTTGCTAGGGGAAAGTATGAGAAAATGAAAGAGTAAGGAGGAAGGAGGGAGGTGGAGTATATAATTGGTAAAGGGGAAGGGGGGGCGGATCAAGGAGGGAGTATAGGGAAGGGTATGGGGAAGTAAGAGAAAGGTATGGTCCCCCCATACCCAATTTAGGCTTTCAACATTTATTTCTTTCCCCTACACAAAATAAAGCCTAACTACTCATATTTTATTTATTGTCAATTATTATACTTTCCCCATGGACTTTATTTAATTTTCTCAATTATCTCATCCTAATAAAAGAAATCAAAGATATAAAAACGAACACATAATATTAACAATAATATTAAAAGCACACAATATTATACTAAAATTGTGCCTAGGGTTAGGGTCGTTACATTCTGCCATGACCAGTCCTTCAAATAACTCCCAAACTGATTCTCCCATGGACATTTCTCCCTTATCTCCTTCCAGTGTTGCTTCAAGTGTTGACATTCCAATGGAGACATCACATTCAACAACACTGTCAGCAACACCATCCGCAACACCAACCCTAGAATTGGTTGTGTCAAATCCTCCTCCCACTCCTGTTTCGATAATCATCCCTGAGAGTCCACATTCTCTAGAACTCACCTTCGCTCTTCCTAAGAAGACAAGGAAGAGAAAGTCTGTTGATGCCTCTTCTAGGGCTCAATCCACTTGCCGACCTCAATCGGAGAGACTCAAGACAATGTCTAGGCCAAGAGGTGCTGCTTCGAACAGACATGATGATCCAGTAGAGATTATAGATGAAGAATCAAGTGCCTCTTTTGAGGTGTCTTCTGAAGAAGGATCGGATGAGAACTACAAAGCAAGCAAAGAAAAGTCATCCACTTCTGATAATGAAGTTTGGTTAGAAGATGACTTTGATGAGCCACTAGATAAAGCCCAGCAGAGACTGGTCAAAAAGCAAAAGCTCCAACGAAGTGTTGTCTCAAGTGTCTGCAACAGCCACAACACAAGGAACCACATCCGCCACCACACCCGTAGCAACACCTGAGGTATCACCTACTCCTTCTCCAAACCCTAGAACTGAGCATAAGTCGTTTGGTTTTTACGAACTTCCCTATTTGTCCGAGGAGTTGTATGGTGAGTCAAATTTGGACAAATGGGTTCAAGACTCAGAAAAAATGATTCTTAATGAGAGAAACATTGATGTAAATAAGTTCAAAACCTATGGCATATATCAATTTTTGGAGGATAGACGCTTTTTACCATAAGAGACAAAGGTGTATAGATATGTTGAGAGTGTGGTTAGAAATTATATGCCCATTTACGTGAAGACATAGATGATAGGGATACCCCTATGATGGGAAATATTTTGTGAGGAGAACCATCTATGATTTTAATCCTTCGGTGATCAATAGAGCCTATGGTATTCCGAACGTAGATGATGAGAGTGTGGCTATTGAGCCCAATACTTTGGCCAGCTATCTTACAAGTGGTAGGATGAATGTATGGTGGAGTGATCATTTTAGGGTAGCCCACCTTACTTCTGTGTTTTGTGTTCTTCACAAACTATGAATAACTAATTGGCTTCTAACTGCCAATGAGTACACAATCACCATATAGCAAGCCATGTTGTTGTACAAGCTGGGGAATAGACAGAGGGTAAATTTTGGTACAGTGTTTTTCACCCACTTGGCTGCTTGGGCAAAGAAGAAGAAAGCCTTCGCATACATCTTTCCATCCCTCATCTTCAATGTTCTCACCTTCCAATCCCTAACCCTATGGAATTCTGATTACTATACAGAGAACCATGTGTACTACAGGATCAGTAAGCATTTCATTGAGGGAGATAGGCACAAAGATCGTCCTTGGGTTTCAGCTGCTACTACTCCTCCTTCTGCTGCTTCAATTCCAAGTGTTGTTTCGAGTGAAGGCAATACTCAAGGCAACACTTCACCAATAATGATTGATGCTTCTGTTGTACTAATTTTTTTCCATAGGCAGATGAAGCACATTGATTCTCCGATGCAAGGGTGGCTGGAAATGAGAGCAGACATCGAGCAAACGGTAGACTTGATTTCTTCCAAAATAGGGGGAGATCAAAGACATGATTTTTCTACCGATACTGATACGATTGGTGCTAGAGCTGAGAGAAATGAAGGTGGAACAGAAGGACCAAGGGCTGATTCTCAAACTGATCCAACCACCGAAGCTTGATGAGGTTAATGGTTCTTGGATTTAGTGATCTAAAACAATTTTTATGTGTTTGGTAATTTGTTGTTTAAACAATTTATGTTTTTGTTTTAGTTTAATGGCTGTTTGTTGGATAATTTTTATTTTGGAGATATTTTTTTGGTTAGTTTATAATAATCCTTGGTTTGGTGTGCTTTAAATCCTGGATTAAGGGAGGGTAAAATATTAAGGGGGAGATATAACTTGGAGTTAAATAACTAACATTGTTATGCAGTAACATCACTTTGTATTTTGTGAAGAAATGTGTAACTAAGCGGGAGATTGTTAGTGTTACACCAGTGTTGCCATTGGTGTTGTCTCCTGTGTTAGCACACCAGTGTTGTTACTGTTGTTGCCTCATGTGTTGCCACCGTGCTGACATTTTAAAATGAGGATAGTTACTCCATGTTATTCATAAATTACAAAGTGATAGTTAATTGTTTACATGTTTGCTATTAGTTTGTTGGAATTATGTTTGAATAGGTCATGATGGTTGTTCAAGGTGTGACAAATGTGTAGGAAAGGAAGTTACACATAAATCCTCATTTATGTGTAAAAATGGAGACCAAATAAAGTTGTTAGAGACTTATCTACATAGAGGGACCGAAGATAACGTGTACAAGGCTGAAGAAGCTTGGAGGTACAAGCGATGAAGCAAAGGGAAGACCTAGTCTTCGTACAAACATGGAAGGTGCAGCTAAAAGTGGAACTTCTCTCTAATGACTGTTTTCTGGCGAAATTGAGTAGGCTCCAAGTTCTAGGAGCCTATATAAGTGCAAGTATACGACATAATCAAATCACCAATGCAGAAGTTGAGATTTGCACAAGATAAAGCACAGTCTCACAGTGTTGTCCCATGTGTTGGCAACACTCTATCTAACACCAGTGAGTTATAGTGAATAGCTCTCATTCTCAGAATATTTTTTTTTTCTTAAGAAGGGGATCAACACATTTCACCGCTCCCCCCTTGATGCACTTCACATAGGCGCCTAGCTATGCTAGGGAGGGCAATGTCATTCCCTCTAACCACTGGTGGGGGAATCGAACCCATGACCTCCAGGTTGAAAGCCATTCTAGAATAGTCGTTCCATTGAGCTATTGATTAAAAATCATTAGGAAACTTTTCCCCCTTTTAACGAAAGTTTATTTATAAGAAAGGTCTTACTATACGGGCACCACTCAAGTTATATATATACTATATAACTTGAGAAAAATCTATTATCTTGTATTTATTTTTATTTTCGCTGCTTTAGAAAAATCTCAATTATTTTCGTCTTATTGGATTGATGTGAACAGTGTTGTTTTTAGTGTTGGCAATAATATTGACAACACTCGTTTTGTTTTTCTCCTTTTTTAAGTCATTGACAATTTCATAAACGACCAAAATGACCCGCGTACAATATAAATACAACCAAATTGACCGCGTACTATCTAAACTACCAAATCAACCTACGTACTATTCATAAATGAACCAAATCAACCTAAATTGTGAATAAAAGTTATTGAACATTAACTGTCGTTAATAATATAACGGATATAGTACGCGGGTCATTTTGGCCGTTTACTCATTATCTCATTCATAATCTTACCATCCCTCTGTCCCAGTCGGAACTAGATCCTAGGTCGTACCTAGTACCCAAGTCGAAGTTTTTCAGGGGCAAAACGGAGTTGTGACTCTCATCTCTCTCCACAACAACTTTACTTTGATTAATTCTGGTTTCGATCTCGGAGTGTGGTAAATATATTCTTTTCCCTTTAGTTTACAGTCAAAATATCCTAGTTTTGTTATTTACAACTTTCAATTTTTGGTGTTTTTCTGTCATTAATTGGTCCAATGGAGTGAAGTGATGCCGTAAACACATTTTGTTGAAAAGTTAATTAAAACGGGTAATTTTTGTTTTGAACACATTCTCGAGATTCATTAAAGATAAGTTGAATACCATTTTTATATACTCTATCAACAAGAAGTTTGCTTCTCCTTAACTATACATACATGGATTGTTTTGGTGGTCCAAAACCTATACTGTTAACAAATCAAGTTGCCAACATACTAAATTAAAACATAAATATTACATCTCCAAAAAGACTAATTGTAAATTTGTAGTTGTTATACATGATAAGGACATTTAAGTAACTTCATAAATAATCGGGGCGGGGTAAACCCGAACCCTACCAAAACCCGGCGGGTTTTCAAAAGTGCATCACAAACCCGACCTATTAGAGGCGGGTCTTTTCGGGTTCGGGACGGGTTCGGGTTTGTTCGGGTTTTTTGACATACCTACGTACCTAGTATTTTGAGCTAGATATATATGACATGGAAATTTTTAACATAACTTTACTTTCTCTGTTTCTCAAATACTATTCCAAAATCCAACTCAAATTACAAAATCTTTAAGTCTTATTAGATCGAACAAACTATAATATATCCCTCAGCTCTATATATTTTCCAATGCATGGCCATGCAAATCAATTAGTTCATTCTGCGACAATTGTTCCTAATCTGGCCATTTGAACCAGTAAGTGGGCTAAGGTTTCCCATCTTAACCATAGCATTAGCAAAGTCTGTAAAGAAAGTGGCAGAATTTGAACTGTAAGTTCGAACTTGAGCATCAGTTGAGCCTCCGTTAAACAGTTCTTGATCCGAGTGCAATAAACCCCTTTGGTTCAACAAATTCGTATAGTAGTTGGTGTTAAAAACAGTTGAAGAACCGGCGTCTAGTTGAGCTAGATTGTTGTCACCGCCGCTTTGAGGACAGTTTGCTCTCAATGAGGTTGCAAATGTCGCGTTAATGTTGTTTTCGTTGTATATACGGTTTCTGAATATCGTGCACCTAGCTGCACCTATGGTGTGACCGCCTGCAGATACAGTCAGTAATCTAATAATTAGTTATTTACCTGTTGTTACGAAAAGATAGTCTCATTTTGACTTTGATAATCAAATTTCATCTCTTGGATTAGTAATTTGTCTTTCCGTTTTTTAATTAAATCTTACCGGAGAGGGCTACCATTTCATTTGCAGTGAAACCCTTATTAGAGAAGGAACTGATGAGAGCGCTGAGACTCAAACCCGGCCCGGGAATCAGGGAATTTGCATTGCTCAAACTTGCACTTGTTGAATCCCTTCTTCCGAGTACAACATTCCAACTCGGGCCACCAAGCTGAAAATCCAACAAAAACAAAAAAAACATGTTAAAGCCAATGGAGAGATCAAAAGAAGTTGATTTACTTAATTTCTTTTTTTACTTACAGCGACAACTGAGTCACGAGCAGCAACTGAAAGGATGTCAGCACAAGAGACGGTTCTAGGGCAAGCGGCTTCAAGTTGAGTTTTAACTGTGTCGATGACATTAAATCCCCTCAAGGAATTGGCGTTAGGTCCGGCGGTTTTTTCTCCGGTGAAGGTTGAATTGTCATCCAACAACACTGATGCATCACAACCCTGTTAAATACAGTAAGTATCAAAAATAAAGTTTGTTATCAACCCTTCAAATAACTTGTAACTAATTAAGTTATTGAAAAAAAAAATCCTACTTTAAGTGAAATGAACAAATGATATCTGAATTATTAATTCTTGTTCGTTACAATAGTCTGATTTCTATTTTGCAGATGAAATTATTGCGCTTGCACGGATCTTATCAGTTTAATCATCTAGGGAATCGTGATGTTAGTAAGAACTTTGTTGGAGAAGCAGTTTACTTCTGAGGTTGTGTTACTTTTCCGCCTCCAGCATCCCAATATCATCGCCGTAAGTTCTTATTATTGCTGTATTTTTTTCGTTATTTGCTTAATGTTTAATTTGATTGTGCCGGCATCGTTTAAATTTAGATGATTCTCATTGTTAAAATATCGAGTTGATTACAGTTTTGGTAAATTTGTTTTGTTGGGAAATGGTTGATGTAGTGTCACATGTGATTTTGATTGTGTTTGATTGTTTAGATTATGCGTGTCTTCTGAAGTGATGGGGGCATATTTCCCTCAAATCTTTGTGCTAGTGGGTAATGTTTGAGTTTATTTGTTTTTAACATAAGAATATATTTGGTTGGGGAAAAAAAGAAATTAATTAGCAATCTAATGTATGTGAAATTTGATAAATTATACCTTTTATTCTCGGTAGGCAGATGTTTGTTGTCGTGGTGCGGTGGTTGCTTTGCTGTTCTTCAGCAAGGAATCAATTTTTTGCTGGTTTTTGGCATCATTTTGATGGTTCGTGGCAGTTTTGGGTTATGTTTTTGGCAGCTTTATTCAATGGGCAGGAAATTAATTAGCAATCTAATTTATATGAAATTTGATAAATTACACCTTTTATTCTCTCACCCTCTCTCTCTCTCTCTCTCTCTCTCTCTCTCTCTCTCTCTCTCTCTCTCTCTCTCTCTCTCTCTCTCTCTCTCTCTCTCTCTCTCTCTCTCTCTCTCTCTCTCTCTCTCTCTCTCTCTCTCTTTTCTCTATTTCATACTATGAACAGTTATTATTATGTATTAAAAGGAAAGGTTTAGCATTGCTTTTGAACACTCACATTCCTTGATATGAACATGTTCTCTCGATCAGTATGTTTGCTGCTTTTATTTTTTAACAAGCAATATAGGTGTAAGTGTAACACAATATGTTCCTTGTTCCTGATTTTTCTTTGAGAATGGTTTCAAAATTTAATTTGTAAAATATGTATAAATACCTTCAGAAAATTTTGCATAAACCTTTATATTCTTCTGGGCTGCTTTATATACTCTGCATGTGCAAAACTCTGCAAGTTTTCGTGCTCTTATCCAAAGATCAACAGCCGCCAAAGTGTCAGTTTTCTCGCTAGAAATTCCCTTCAGGTATGTGCTTTATTGGGTACTCCAAGGTTTTCCTGCTTATTAGGGTCCTGTCCAAAGTGGGTATTTCTTGGAGCTCTTAAATCCCTACTATCGTGTTTAGAATATATTTTGATGTTTTTTGTCTAAGATTAAGGCCACTATTTGAGAATCAGTGGAAGGATACAGATTAGGGATCAAAGATTTAGGCATTTTCTTCATTGTTTGTTGGGGTGAAATGATTCTCCGACTAAGACTAATGCGGAGTGCCTACTGAATCTTATCTCCGAATAAATACGTTTTTTTGCATCAAAAAAATACAATAAAAATGGCCAATTCATTTTGGGACAAAGTTGGTAAAAATTCTGCAATCAGTATTTGGAAGTATTATTCAGATTTAACATCATCTTTCTTTACAAAAAATCAGACTTAATGTCAAGTTCTAACTATTATAAGGGTTTTATCTGTTGGGCATGATTTGAAGTTCCAAAACTGAGGTAAGACAAACTAACAACTTCATCCCTAGGATCCTCTCTTGGTCAATTACATGGTCAACTGTTTTATTTTTGCTGAAAATGATTATGATGCTACGCTAACATAATTGACTTTCGATCACGAAGGCTGATTGCCGATAAAGTTGCAGCAGCAGGATACTACACCTTGGCCCCTGACTTCTTCCGTGGAGAACCATTTGACCCCAACAATACATAAAGGCCTAAAGATGCTTGGCTCAATGACCATACTCCCGTAATTACCTACCTCTTTACTCTCTACATAGTCAAAACCTGATGCAAATTATTATTTTCAGTCAACATGAATTTAAATTTGTTATTTTGTAGGAAAACGGTTTTGATGACGCGAAAACACTATTGGCTGACTTGAAAAGCAGAGGAATGTCCAAGGTTGAATTTGCTGGTTTCTGCTGGGGAGGTAACTAATCTTTATAGTCGTACATATGCCTCTTTTTATCTGTGGATTTATAATAACAAAACATGGGTTCTGATAAACTCGCTTATTGAATTATATTACTCAGAAATTTAGTTAGAGATGGCTGAGGATTGTTTAAAGCATGCAAATGATTTAAGTGGTCTGTTGCTAATCTACTCTCTACTTTCATTCTCTCCTTCTTGGTTTTATACATTCTTGAATGACACAAATAAAAGAGGGACAACACACATATGAACCTAGAAGCACAACAAACATATGAAAATTACCTTGGATGAGTTGGCTGCACAGAAGATTGAATCAGATGGCGAGGAAAGAAAATATGCGTTGATGACACAATGATATTGGCGCAGGTAAAGCATGGACTGATTTTCAACAGTGAATAATTTCGAATATTTATGTATACTTAGTAGGATATGAATTGTATCCTTAACCGATAATATATTCTCAAATTATCTCTTATCAGTTTTTAAGATAGATGATTTTGAAATCATCACTTATCCATCCAAGTTTGAATTTTAGATAGAAGTTAAATGAATAATGAGTTGGTCTTTTAAAAAACTAATTTTTTCTTAAGATAAGGAAAAACGTGTTTTCAAAATAAACGGTGGCAATTTTGTAATTACTGGCAACCATGTTCAAAATAAACGATGGCATTTTTGTAATTACTGGCAACCATGATAAATGCCAGTGTTAATATTACAAATGACCAGTGATTTCATACTGGCATTTTATAAACATGAAACTGTCACTTTTTACACGGGCACTTTTAAATACATTAACTGGCACTCTTCACACTGGCACTCTGTTACACTAACACTGGCACTTTGTTACACTAATATTTTTGCTGGCTCTCAAAAATACAAGCACTGGCATTCAAAAATACATGGACTGGCATTTGAAAATACATTTACTGGCACTCAAAAATGCATATACTGGCACTCAAAAACACTGATAATTATTTTCTTTGATATTCAAAAACATGAACCGGCATTCAAAAAAACATGGGTCGGCATTCAAAATTACAAGAACTGGCATTCAAAAATACATTGACACTCAGTTACACACTTACTGGCACTCTATTATACACTAACTGGCACTCTATTATACACCAACTGGCACTTGATTATACGTTAACTGGCACTCAATTCTAAATGAACTGGCATTCAAAAACAAAAGCACTGGCACTCCAAAATACATGAACTGGCACTCAAAAAAACATATACTGGCACTTCAAAACTCACAGTCTGGCACTCAAATTCCCCATCATCCCAAGAACACCGTTCTTTCAATTTACCAAAACCAAATACCAAAACAACTACATAGAGCAATTGAACAAGAAGAAGAAAAAAAATTCGACAAAATCAATTTGTAATAGCTATTTTTCTGGGTTCCTTCAACTTTGAAAAGAATTGACACAGCATCACAGCCAATTAACGGAGATGATAAAGAGGTACCGATTCAAAATGATTGATCGGGTGATTGACGGACGGGGACCCATCAGATCAGACGGGGAGAGATTCGACGGATTTGGTGGCGGTCTGGGTAGAAGAATCCATATTCATCGAAAAAGTGGTAAGCATGAGAGGACGATCCTTGGCTTCTTCTTCGTCTTCTGGTTAGGCTTGGGTGAGAAATTGAATCGATTGAGAGAGAATTAGGTGAGGTCTCGGTTGGGTAGCGATTGAGAGAGGTTTGGGTTAGGTTTCCGGCCAGGAAGGTCGCCGGCCGATGGGTTTAAAGAGAGAGGCCAGATGAAGAAGATGGTTAGGGAGAGAGCAACGGTTTTCCGTTTAGAAAGAGAAAGAGCAAGCCTGCGTGTTTAGAGAGAGAATGAGAGATTTGCCGGGAAAAACACGTTTTTTGTTAAGCTTAGAAAAAATGCGTTTTTTATAAGTTTTTGGCATGAATAATACTTTTTATTTTCAAATAATTCGATTTTCTATTGATTTCTAGAAACTGTATACGAAATTTATGGTTAAATTGTAATTTATTCTGGCATCTCTTTTAAATTTCGAAAATTACTAATTATTTTAAATTTCGAATTTCTATTGATTTCTAGAAACTCTATACGAAATTTATGGTTAAATTGAAATTTATTCTGGCATGTCTTTTAAATTTCGAAAATTACTAATTATTTTAAATTGAAATTTATGGTTAAATTGAAATTTAGTCTGGTATCTATTATTAATTTCAAAAATTACTAATTATTTTAAATTTCAAAAATTACTAATAATTATATCTCCACAATTATCACTTAAAGAGTTTGAATTATTCAAAAATTGTGCTTAAATCTAGGTAACCATTAGTTTTCAAAATTTCAAAACTGACTAAATCAATCAACTTCTAATTAAGAGGAAGTTTTTATTTTAAATTGCAAATTAACTTTAACTAATAATATTACAATAATGCCCTTAATCAAGTCTTATTTGGAATAAAAATGAGTTGAAAATTGTTGCTGACGTGGCCTTTGACGTGGCCTTTTCTGGAGCCTCTAAATAGTTTTGCTATATATATTATATATGATTAAAAGTCCTAATTAAATTACAGTAGTTCGTTATTTTCTCATCTCATCTCATCTTTAACTTTTTTCCATTCAAATTAAATTACGCTATTTCTTCCTTATCTTTTTCTGATCTTTCATTTTATATATTAAATTCAAAATTTATATTTCCCAATCGCTATGGAAAGGGGAACCCAAAAATGAAGTCCAAGCAAGGGTGGGTAACTTCAGATTCTTTGTAGGGACGTCCTCTTAATAAAGGTACTCACATTTTCGAATCCTAAATTTTGTAGCTTAACGGAATCATTCTTTAGTATGAGTGTAAACAAATGCAATCACACAAGTAGTCATATTTGTATGCAGGTGGTTGTGTGGACAAAGAACTGAGGATCACTTGATTTGGTATGCAATCATTCTTTATTATTTTTATTACTACTCTGACGATCCATTCAACAGAGTACCGTGCGTTAGCCACTACCGCTGCTGAATTGCGATGGTTTGCATACTTATTTCGTGAACTTGATTTATTCTTAAGTCCTCCTCAACTTTTTTGTGACAATATCTCCGCTTGACACATGGCTCGTAACCCAGTATTTCATGCTCGAACTCGACACATTGAGATCGACCTTCACTTTGTCCGGGACCTTTATCAGTGTGGCTTTTTACGTCTCTCACATGTTTCCACCAATGATCAGTTAGCCGATGTGTTTACTAAGGGCCTCTCACGACCTCGGCTTAACTTGTTGTCCAACAAGTTGCAGCTCGCACCCGTGCCGCTTTGCTTGAGGGGGGGTGTTAGCAGTAATTCAAAAGTGTCGTAGACGTGACTCACGGTCCTTATACCAACCATGGAGAAGATTGCCTTTGACTATGCTTGTATCTAATTATAGTAGATAATAATGGTACACATTAGAATAGGCAATAATTATTCCTAGTATATATCCTTACCATGTTGAATAGATAGAGTAGGACTATCTCTCTCTCGATTGTATCTAATCTATATATACTATGCAAAATGAATGAAAACCCAAGGCGGGTATTATTCTCCAAATCATCTGCCGTCTTCTTCTTATACTCACATAATATTTCTTTGTCTATTACAAAGACTCATTGCACTACCAGAAAAAGGTGTTTTAGCGGCGGAAATTTTCGTCGCTAAAATTAAAATTCCGTCGCTAAAAAAAATACCGACGGAAAATTTCCGTCGGTGGTCCGCCGCTACCAGCCCGTCGCAGTGCTCCGACGGGTCAATTTCCGCCGGTATTTTTTGATTTTACCGACGGAATTTAATTCCGCCAGTGATTTAAAGGTTTCAGCGACGGAAATTTCCGCCGTTAAATCAATTTAATTTAATTAAAATTTCATTTCAGCGGCGGAAATTTCCGTCGCTGTAATTAAAATTAATTTAATTAAATTAATTTCAGCGGCGGAAATTTCCGTCGCTGTAATAAAAATTAAATTAAAATTAATTAATTTCAGCGGCGGAAATTACCGTCGCTGAAATTATTTTAATTTAATTTAATTTTTATTACAGCGACGGAAATTTCCGCCGCTGAAATCAAAAATTAAATTAAAATTAAATGAGATAGCGGCGGAAATTTCCGTCGCTGTAATAAAAATTAAATTAAAATTAATTAATTACAGCAACGATAATTTCCGCCGCTATAATCAAAAATTAAATTAAAATTAATTGAGATAGCGGCGGAAATTTCCGTCGCTGTAATTAAAATTAAGTTAAATTAATTAATTTCAGCGACGGAAATTTCCGTCGCTGATTCTGAAATAAATTAAAAAATAATAATTTAAAATACCAATAAATCAAAATTTTTTGTACCTGATATAACATTTCAATTTATAAAACTAAAACTATAAAAACTAAAAATCAAAAATCAACGTACCAAATAAAAATTAAATATCACCGTACCAAATCGGGAGGGGGAGAGGGGGGGAGAGAGGGGGAGAGGGTGGGAGAGGGGGGGAGGGGGGAGAGGGTGGGAGAGGGCGGGGAGGGGGGGAGAGGGGGGAGGGGCTCCCGCGGGTACCAAATGTCTCAAATGTTTACAAACAAGTATAAAATAGTACAAACAAGTCTAAAATAGTCCGTAATCAACTCGGGGGCGGCCGGAAATTACCCTGGGAGTCCTGGCCGATATGAGCCATCAACAGCGCCAATTGTCTTTGAGTCTCCGCATGAGCCTCCGCAAGCTTTGCCCGCTCGCGTCTCTCCTCCTCCAACGCAGCCTCCAGAGTGTCGACCCTCGGATCATGAAACGTGGGCAGATCAACATTTCGCCGACGGCTGGTCGACGGGCATTGCCGCCCGTAATCTCCCATCCCTAACACTCGGGCTCCTCTCTTTGGATGTCCCTCAGAGGTGATCGAGTGCCAAACATCAGGCACGAAGGGGACGGGCTCGCCGGGAGGCGTTCCTTCGGGAACAACGGCGGCTTGATATGCAGCCTGTCAAAATAAAACAAACAATTATAATCATATACACAATGTAAGGTACATAAATAAATTTACATATTCAAAATCAAGTCATTTAATGATAGTTTACTTACAAAGGAATTAGCAGAGCGATCGTCAACCCATTGCGGAGGTTGATCGGGCGCTGTAGAATTCCGAAGATGGGTGCTAGCGTAAACATCCACAAAAACTGATATTCGGACCATGCTCTCTTTCCTATAAATAAAATAAGCGAGATTATTACTTTGAAATTGTATAAATGCAATATTTAAACTGATTTAAAAGCATGCATACACTACATTTACACTAAAACCATGGATTTCATAGCATCAACATGGCTCCCAGCTAACATACGTACATAAATCTATTTAAAAGCATCCATACACTACTACATTTAAACTAACATACATACCATGCGGTCGTGATGCTCGGCGACCGGGATCGTCCCCATGGTATGCATCGCCGCCGACCCCGAGGAGCCTGCTCTATTGGCCTTGGCCTGATTGGATATAGCCTTCGCCGCATCCGACCCCCAATATTCGCAAAATTGACGAAACACCTCCTCGGTCATCCAAGTAGGTGTCGAGGGCTGTTGTCCCGCCGCGAGCCAGTTATTATAATAATTTCTCTTCGTGTTACCTATAAAAAATATGAATATCTCGTAAACATATAATGATGACATTATAAAATTAAAAGAGTATAATCATTGTTAATTAAACTAATTAAGGATAGATAAATATGTTACCAATATGATCCCTAAATAGCTTGTGAGCCTGTTCATTGAAAACATATCTAGCCGTCGCCTCGCTTATTTCCGGCGCCCAATAATATTTCTCCTACAACATATAATGATAACATTACAAAACTAAAAGAGTATAATCATTATTAATTATAACATTTTAATAACAAACTAACATTTAAGTTTTAAATAAAAACCATTAACACATTACCTTAAACTCCTCCCACGCATCCTCCTTCTGCCTCGGTGGCAATGATTTCCAGTTGGGCCAATACTCGATCATTTTCCGAGACCGCCAGTATTGCCGGATCTTAGTCCCTGTGGTAGGGTATCCCCCTACAAACCTGCCAAGTATATTTATACAATAATATTTTAACTTAAATAATGAATTATATATAAAACAAAAAGGAACCAACTTATATCAAATTAATGAAGAGTTACTTATCGGTCATAATGTGCCGATATCCGACAAATATCCCGCCTCGGAATCGATGTAGTCCGAGTACCGGCCCCAGAGGTGGAGCTAGTACTGCTGCGTGAAGGGTCGGCATCATCGGCACCGGATCGGGACGGTTGCGTCCCGGTAATAGATGTGTAGATGGGCTTAGTCTTCTTACCCTTACCCTTTCTACTAGAACTCATATCTCAGACATACGGTAAAAATATTAAAATATACAACTTTAACAATAGGAAACAATATATTCACAATACATCTAAAACTTTAAAGTTCTAATAATCTAAAGCATTCACAATACATATAAAACTTTAAACTATTAATAATATAAAGCATTCACAATACATATAAAACTTTAAAGTTCTAATAATCCAAAGCATTCACAATATATATAAAACGACGGATATTAATAATAATCTAAAGCATTCACAATACATATAAAACTTTAAAGTTCTAATAATCTAAAGCATTCACAATACATATAAAACTTTAAACTATTAATAATCTAAAGCATTCACAATACATATAAAACTTTAAAGTTCTAATAATCTAAAGCATTCAAAATACAATTTTAAACTTTAAACTATTATTAATCTTCGTCCCCATCATCATCATCGGACTCTCAATTACTACAAAACTCGAGTTCTTCATCTTCGTCTTCGGACTACGATGAATCAAACTCGGTTCCTCTTCCTCTTCCTCTTCCTCTTCCTCTTCCTCTTCCTCTCGATTCATCAATATCAATGTGCGCGAGATGACTCGAACGAGGCGGAGGAGTTGGCAAATTTGCGGTAAGATATCCTCCTCGGGTTCATCAACATTTTGAGGAATATGAGTGACATCATCTAATGGATGATTAGCTGATGAAACGTTAGGTGGCACTGGCATTTCATCCTCTTGATAGGGTGTTTCTAATGACGACTCTGTAGTTGTCGACGAGGGTAGGTTGTCAATCATGCTCCTAGCCTTGGTCATCCGTGGCAGCCCACCATCCGTTGGGTCGCGGACGAGGGTAGGGAGTCATGTATACCTGTTGTGCTTGAGATGCTAAGATGAAGACGTCGTCGCCATTATGTCTGGACGAGTCCTTTACATCGACGAGGTCAAATATGGCGTGCTTCTTAACACCTCGCACAGCATCCCGCCAATCACAATTGAACAAGACAACACTGTTTCTACCCAAATACTCCACCTCGACTACTTCTTTCAGGACGCCATAATAATCAAGGTTTCCTTTAAGCTTCACACCGCTATTCCACGTCAATTTAGAGCCCCCGTAAGCTTTGGTATGAAACACATAGCCATTCACGAAATAACCGTTGTATAAATGAACGTTCAAGTACGGACTTGATGCTAAATGTCTTAACCTCGCAGCTTTGGCATCACCCGGATGTTCAGCTATCTATAAGACAATATTGTAACCAATTTAATACAATTTTAAGATTGAATGTTTAAAGAAGTGTATAGAATAAATTTGAATGAAACGAAATATTTACATATTTCCTTAGCCGATTTGGAAATTCTCTTTTCGTCCTAGTTGCGATGAGTTTACGGAGATAAATCCTGAGCTAAATCTTCAAACATTCTGCAATAGGGTTAAACAAGGCATTTCATATGCAGGTAATTAAACATGCATAATTTAATCGAAGAGGCGTAAACATAACATCAATGACTTACTTGATATATTCCCGAACCTCGTCGCAGTTAAGAAGAACATACGTTTCGACCGCGGCAAACTCTTTAGCGGTTAACGTACGCGTACCAACCCGTTTGCCGAGGAACCGACCAGGGGATGAAAATACAGAGATGTTTCCCTTAGACGGAAAACCACCATCGTAATTGCGGCCAACCCTAGTCAATCTCGTATCAACATCGGGAAAATATGTTCCGACAAAAATCTCATCTATAATACGAAATTGAGGCCTCGACCATGGCCCTATTGCTCATCTTCCTTTTCAATTGGCCTTGATACCTCTCAAATGGATACATCCATCTGTATTGAACTGGACCACCGACTCTAGCTTCGTATGCCAAGTGGACCGATAAATGCTCCATAGAATCAAAGAATGAAGGAGGAAATATCTTCTCAAGTTTGCACAAAGTCACTACGATGCTCTCCTCAATAGGTTCGGGTTCGGGAGGTACATGAATATTCCCGGGGGGATTATTCGCAACATTTGTGCGCAATCTCAGCTCACCATGACAAGTCCACCGTTTGTACCCAACTTCAAACCCGTTACGCAAAAGATGTTTCTGAGTATCGATTAAGCTTAGATACTTGACATTACAACACTTTTCGCATGGACACCTAATCTTACCATCTTTATCCATGTGACTGGTTTTATTTGATTGAGCAAATTCAATAAACCCCATCAACCCTCTATAAAACTCAGGATTGATACTGGAATGATTCGGCAACTTCCGCTTGTACATCCAACTACGATCATCGTTAACAGACATCACTCCTGCATTGCAATCCATATATTATACGTACACTCAATTTAATCGACGGATGAAACAAAATTGGGATGTTAATAATTATTGGATTTCATAATATATTAACAGTTTAGAAGTAATTAACGTATTATCATTCCCTAAATTTGAATTACAAACTTAAAAGCAACACATATCTTCTTAAAATAAATATAAAGCTTCTAACTCATATTTAACAATATATTAATGTGTCTTCTTAAAGTGTCTAGGAACTCGTTCCCGCTCTCGAACTCGAATCTCTACTCTTCCTCCGCCTCGGTCCCCGGGAGGTCTTTGGTCTAGGTATATTGAAAAAGTCAGTCTGACCTCGTCCTGGCTCAGGTATCGTGTGAGACGGTGGATCAATCAGCCCGTAGCTCTCGCATCGCTCTTTCCCGCCTCAAGGCCTCCTGCGAGCTATCACTTCGGGATCATTTCTCAAAACATCTCTCCGAAGCTCCCGTCTCTCATAATCTGCCGCAATGTTGCCGGTGATTTCATCGGGGTTGCTCTTGGCCTCTATGTCTCTTAATGTCCCGTTTGGAAGAATAGTCTCGCCCCAAAATACTCTCGGCGTCGAGCCTCTATCATCACCGTATAGGACCTTGCCGCTCCTCGTACCATATCGAGATACTCGGTGGTCGAAATGTGCTACCTCTAGTATGACGGAGTAGTGGTCGTATCGGAAGAAAGCCCTCTAGAAATGCTCGCCAAAGAAATGTGTAGTCTCGAGGCTCAGCCATAATCATCGGCATGGTATTAGTCGTCAACCGCTCTCTCAAAGTCCGAATGGTCTGGCTGCGGGTATCCGTACTGCCTCGCTCACTAGAGATGGAATGCAAAGGATGATACATGTAGTCCCGAAGTCGGACAATCACCGACCCGTCCCGAATATCTCTCATAGTCTCGCAATCCCTATGCCGAAATCCAATAGTACAGTGTTTGCGGTCTCATATCGGGCCAAGGCCAACCTCCTATGCCAACTCTCGCAGCGGCATCCCTCAATATCCTGCGTTGTCCGGCCACCCAAGGTAATGCCGTCTGCCCCTCCTGGCAGTGGCGAGATCAAGCGCAATCTCTCATACACCACAATGATAGTAATCTGGGCCGCTGAACCCATGTACTCGGATCCTCCGGCTAATCTATCAATGCCGTGGTATGTCTCCGCTAGCAACAAAGTGGAATGATGTCCATCGCTCCCCGTCCCGTATTGAATATGCCGGATGTCAACTCCTCGATCACCTCTCACCGCTCGATGATCTCTAACAGCGTAGCTGGACACACTCCGATGTAGGCGCAGAAGTAGTGCGCAGACAGAATGAGCAACATGAATATATCTAAGGAAGTGGATAGATCAAACAGTCTGGGGCTGGTCCGTCTCAATCTGGCTATATGAGTCAAGTCTATGAATCTATCGTCAATGACAATGCCCGATACCCAGTCTGTTGATAATCCCAAGAATTCAGATAGTTGCTCCGTAACTGATCATCTGTCTCGAGGAAATGCCACAGCCCTCGACTCACCCACACCGCCGCTGCTCGAAAATCCTCCATCGTTGGCATCAGATCGTTGTACGATAGGGTGAACACATGTCGCTCCGAATCCCAAAAGCACGAAGCAGCTTGGAGCAGATCCCAATCAATCTTCCAATCTTTTAGAGACCAGATGCATGGAATGCTATACCTCCTGTCAATAAGTTTCCGGTGTTGTTTTTGGTGAAAGCGCGAAATTTCAAGAACGTCTTGTTGAAATTGATACTCTCGGGAAACAATTTCTCCATTGTAATGCTCCATGCTGCCTTAAATTGGGGCTGCTGAGATTTTTTACCTATTAATATTGTGAATAATTGTAAATTGTTAATATTTAAAATTAGGTTTAGAATTGGGGTTGGCTTCTTAGTATCAACAAATCTTGAGCTCTAGTTCAAACTAAACTAAAGGATAATGGTGTCCCTACCTAACCACCTACTCTGTCCTTTAAGTGCATGTTTGATAAACCTATCCCATCCCGAAATGCATGATTATATGAAATGCAAATATCACTTTGTCTACTTGCTTTATAATCGAAAATAAAGAAATTTCGGCTTTTGCATAGACCTAAATTATTACTATTGTGAATAATTTTAAATATTAATATTTAATTCTTTGTTGTAAAATATATAATTTTACAATGATGAATTAAATTAACATTTATAAACAAGATGAGAGTCGTTATCATCCACAACTATCAAAACCCTATCTCAGCTTAGACCAAGAAAGACAGAGCAAACAAGTTCTCGACTGTTTGAGCAAAGGATTTTCTGTTTAATATAGGTTTTTCCAGTTTCACTGTCCTCCTCTCTAAGGATCTCAAACATCACAGCCATGTTCTTGACAGTGCCTGTTTTCCTCCAATTTTTTCAATCTCCACCTTCCATTTACCCAACCGTGAGATTGAGGGCAACACCGCCAGCTTTCAAGCTCATGAGGAAGATTCTGCAATCAGGATCTTGGGTAAATGGAAGGTGGAGATTGAAAAAATTGGAGGAAAGTTCTGTTTTCTCTTCACTGGTGTTATACTGTTACCTTGTTTTTACTTGTGACCGTATAACACCAGTGAAGAGTAAAACAGGCACTGACAAGAACATGGCTGTGATGTTTGAGATCCTTAGAGAGAAGAGGACAGTGAAACTGGAAAAACTCTTATTAAACAGAAAATCCTTTGCTCAAATAGTAGAGAACTTATTTGCTCTATCTTTCTTGATCAAAGATGGACGGATTTTGATAGCAAGTGAGAAAGGCTCTCATCTTATTTATATTTTAAGATGTTAACCACCAACCACAATACCCTAAGGTGCATCTAGGGTGCCAGGATTGATATCAGGCGCTCAAACGTAGGCGATATACATCACCGTCCGCGATGCCGTCAATCGCCCCCAAAATGGGATCTAGAACCACTAAGGTAGTATGCAGTTGAATATGTTACATTATTGAGAAAGGCTCTCATCTTATTTATATTTTAAGATGTTAATCACCAACCACAATACCCTAAGGTGCATCTAGGGTGCCGGATTGATATCGGGCGCTCAAACGTAGGCGATATACATCACCGTCCGTGATGCCGTCAATCGCCCCAAAATGGGATCTAGAACCACTAAGGTAGGATGCAGTTGAATATGTTACATTATTGAGACATTCACCCCCTTCCTCCCCTTTGACTTTAAAAGACTTGAAAATTAGATAGACCTAAATTATTACTATTGTGAATAATTTTAAATATTAATATTTAATTCTTTGTTGTAAAATATATAATTTTACAATGATGAATTAAATTAACATTTATAAACAAAATGAGAGTCGTTCTCATCCACAACTATCAAAACCCTATCTCATCTTAGACCAAGCAATACAGAGCAAACAACTTCTCGATCGTTTGAGCAAAGGATAAGACAGAGCAAACAAGTCCTCCAATTTTTCAATCTCCACCTTCCATTTATTTAAGGAAGATCCTGATTGCAGAATCTTCCTCCTGAGCTTGAGTAAATGGAATGTGAAGATTGAAAAAATTGGAGGAAAGTTCTGTTTTCTCTTCACTGGTGTTATACTGTTACCTTGTTTTTACTTGTGACCGTATAACATCAGTGAAGAGTAAAAAACAGTGCAATGTGTCACAAACATGGCCGTGATGTTTGAGATCCTTAGAGAGAAGAGGCTCTATCTTTCTTGATCAAAGATGGACGGATTTTGATAGTCAGGTGAGAAAGGTTCTCATCTTATTTATATTTTAAGATGTTAACCACCAACCACAATACCCTAAGGTGCATCTAAAGAATCCCACTACCACCATCACTACTACTACCACCACCACTACGTACTACCACCACCACTATTACCACTACTAGCGCTACTACCACCACTACTACCACTACTATTACTAATACTACTACGTATATCACCACTACCACCACCACCACAAAATTAACAAAATAGAGAGGGGTAGAGAGAGAGAGGGTTTACATTTATAATGAGCTGGAGTGGAAAATATCAAGTCTTTTGCACAAGCATTTGGCCCAAAGATTGAAACTTTGAAAGTAGATTTACTATTATAATTAATCAGAAAACAAGAAAATCCCCAACTCCAGTTTTTGTATCTTCTACAAACTGAAGTTGGGAATTTTCTTGTTTTCTGATTAATTGCTAAATCTACTTTCAAAGTTTCAATCTTTGGACCTAATGCTTGTGCAAAAAACTTGAGATTTTCCACTCCAGCATAACCCCATGGTAGTGGTTGTACGTGATAGTAGTGGAGTTGGATTAAACGTAGGTGACATAATCACCGTCCGCGATGCCGTCAATCGCCCCAAAATGAGATCTAGAACTAGATGTTCCTAAACTCTTTCATCCACAGTTTTCTTACTTATTTGTTTGTAACTGAAGCAAATAATACTAAGTTTACACCTTGTCTAATTCCTCCCATTAGTGTTACCTCTGAACAGAAATCATACTCCATTTAGAAACAGCCGATATACATTACTTACATCCCAACGTGTTCTTTACAGGAAAATAAATTTCAGCTAAGGCATAACTCGTAACTACGCCACATCAACCTTTTTTCTTTGACTAGTGCAGTTTAAATCACATCGCCTAAAGCTACAGAGAACAACTGTTAGGTTTGAAACCCAAATATCCTAAAATCATTTCTAGAACAATCTATGTCCCAAAAACAAAGTAACAATTGTCTAAGAAGCAAATGGTTCGAAATTGCCTAATAATCTTAATTGCACCTAAAACATTTCATTTCAAACTAGGGGTCAAATTTGAAATTCAAACTATACGTCCGTTCACATGGATCGATGACATGGCACGCTCACCGACGGAAATTTCCGCCGCTGATTTTAAATTCAGCGACGAAAATTTCCGCCGCTATTATTAATAAATATAATTATTTTTATTATATTTTTGAAAAAAATAAATAAATAATAAATATTTATTAATTTTAATTTAATAAATATCATTATTTTTATTTATATAAAATATGAAAGTTATTTTAAATTACTCTCAAAAAAATAAATATGAGTCAATAAATATTATTTTTGAAAAAATAAATAAATTCTAAACCCTAAACCTAATACCCTATATATACACTATACACTATACACTATACACTATACACTATACCCTATATCCTATACCCTATACCCTATACCGTATACCCTGTACCCTATACACTATACCCTATACCCTATACACTATACCCTATACACTATACACTATACACTATACACTATACACTATACACTATACACTATACCATATACCCTATACACTATACACTATACCCTATACACTATACCCTATACCATATACCCTATACCCTATACCCTATACCCTATACACTATATCTTATACCCTATACCCTATACCCTATACAATATATCATATATCCTATACACTATATCCTATACACTATAGGGGTTAGGGTTTAGGGTTTAGGGTTTAGGGTTTAGGGGTTAGGGTTTAGGGTTTAGGGGTTAGGGTTTAGGGTTTAGGGGTTAGGGGTTAGGGTTTAGGATTTAGGGTTTATGGGTTAGGGTTTAGGGGTTAGGGTTTAGGGTTTAGGGTTTAGGGTTTAAGGTTTAGGGTTTAGGGTTTAAGGGTTAGGGTTTAGGGGTTAGGATTTAGGGTTTAGAGTTTAGGGTTTAGGGTTTAGGGTTTAGGGGTTAGAGTTTAGGGGTTAGGGTTTAGGGGTTAGGATTTAGGGGTTAGGGTTTAGGGTTTAGGGGTTAGGGTTTAGGGGTTAGGGTTTAGGGGTTAGGGTTTAGGATTTAGGGTTTAGGGTTTAGGGGTTAGGGTTTAGGGTTTAGGGGTTAGGGTTTAGGGTTTAGGGGTTTGGATTTAGGGGTTAGGGGTTAGGTTTTTTTTTTTAAATAGAAACAATGACCATATATATAAGAATTGCAAGGGTTCTTGAAGCTATTCCTAAATTGGTAAATTGCATACAATTTTAAATTTTTTATCCAAAATAAAACAAAAACAAGATTAGTCCAAAACTAGGAACTAACCAACTACTAGACAACACTCTGGAGATTATTGTCTCATAAGTCATAACTAAGATATCCAGAAAACAAAGACCCACATCATTACTGCTGAGCACACTGCACTCTCTGGCCCCCACCACCGTGCATGTCATCATCTTCATCGTAAGCTTCATGCGCCGCCTGTTGTTTTCTGCGCATCTCATCTTCAATGTTGACATCGTGAAGGGTTCTCTCCTCGCACTCATCAAGCTCCATATCTGTCATCTGCGATGAAGGCTTAGAAGGCAGCACACCCTCTAGGGCCTTGCATTGTTCGAAAGTCAAGGAATCTGGGAAGTCGACCGAGAAGTGGATGTATAATTTGCCTCTCATGAATGGTCTTTGGTACATTAGCATCCCTTTGTCATTTATTGCCTTGAATTGATCTGGCTTAACAACTTCTCCAGGTTGGGATTTGATGAGGAGCTGCCTGTTATCTAGATGAGTCAAGATAAATTGGGAGCCACATAATGCTTCAGTAAGGGTCAACGCGTGCTCAACAAATAGTGTATAGTGTATAGGGTATAGGGTATAGGGTATAGTGTATAGGGTATAGGGTATAGGGTATATTGTATAAGGTATAGGGTATAGGGTATAGGGTATAGTGTATAGGGTATAGGGTATAGGGTATAGTGTATAGGGTATAGGGTATAGGGTATAGGGTATAGGGTATAGGGTATAGTGTATAGTGTATAGTGTATAGGGTATAGGGTATAGTGTGTAGTGTATAGGGTATAGGGTATAGTGTGTAGTGTATAGGGTATAGGGTATAGGGTATAGTGTATAGTGTATAGGGTATAGGGTATAGGGTATAGGGTATAGGGTATAGTGTATAGGGTATAGGGTATAGGGTATAGTGTATAGTGTATAGTGTATAGGGTATAGGGTATAGTGTATAGTGTATAGGGTATAGGGTATAGGGTATACGGTATAGGGTATAGGGTATAGTGTATAGGGTATAGTGTATAGTGTATAGTGTATATAGGGTATAGTGTATAGGGTATAGTGTATAGTGTATAGTGTATAGGGTATAGGATATAGTGTATAGTGTATAGGGTATAGGGTATAGGGTATAGGGTATAGTGTATAGGGTATAGGGTATAGGGTATAGGGTATAGGGTATAGGGTATAGTGTATAGTGTATAGTGTATAGGGTATAGTGTATAGGGTATAGGATATAGGGTATAGTGTATAGAGTATAGGGTATAGGGTATAGTGTATAGTGTATATATAGGGTATAGTGTATAGGGTATAGGGTATAGTGTATAGTGTATAGGGTATAAGGTATAGGGTATAGGGTATAGTGTATAGTGTATAGGGTATATGGTTTAGGGTTTAGAATTTATTTATTTTTTTAAAAATAATATTTATTGACTCATATTTATTTTTTTGAGAGTAATTTAAAATAACTTTCATATTTTATATAAATAAAAATAATGATATTTATTAAATTAAAATTAATAAATATTTATTATTAATTTTTTTTTTCAAAAATATCATAAATATTATGATATTTTAATGTTTTTTAGTTTGTTATTTTGTTAATTAGTTCTAAAAATAAACAAAAAATTACATTTTATTATCAGCAACGGAATATTTCCGTCGCTGAAAAATAAAAAAATATTAAATTATCAGCGGCGGAAATATTCCGTCTGTGTTTAATAAAAAAAATCAAAAAAACATTTAATTTTAGCGACGGAATATTTCCGACGCTGAGAAATTAAAAAAAAAATTAATTATTCAGCGGCGGAAATATTCCGTCGGTGTAATATTTCAAAAAAAAAAAAAAAAAAAATTTAATTTCACGGTCGGAATATTTCCGACGATAAATAAAAAATAAAAAATGATATATTTTCACCGGCGAGAATAGTGCATCGTGATAAAGATTTAGCGGCGGAATATTCCGTCGGTAAATCAACCGCGAAAATAGTGGCGGTAATTAAACGAATATTCGAGGAATATTCGTTTTAGCGGCGAAATTTAGGGGCGGAATTAAATTCCGTCGCTAAATTTGACGCCAAAATAATTCCGACGCTAAAGCTTATATTCCGCCGCTATTTAGCGACGGAATGAGTCCGTCGCTGATAATTCCGTCGCTAAAACACCTGTTCCTGGTAGTGTTGTAAATTTGTAGTTGTTATACATGATAAGAGCATTTAAGTAATTTCATAAATAATCGGGGTGGGTTCGGGGCGGGGCGGGGTAAACCCGAACCCTGCCAAAACCTGACGGGTTTTCAAAAGTGCATCCCAAACTCGGCCTATTAGGGGCGAGTCTTTTCCGGTTCGGGGCGGGCTCGAGTTTTTTTGACATCCCTACGTACGTAGTATTTTGAGCTAGATATATATGACATGGAATTTTTTAACATAACTTTACTTTCTCTGTTTCTCAAATACAATTCCAAAATCCAACTCAAATTACAAAATCTTTAAGGGTATGTTTGGCAACCTCAATTTCAAGACTTGGATTTGAAATTGAAAGAACAAAATGAATTCCGTGAAACTAATTTAACCCTTTCAATTCCAATTTAATGGATTGGAATCGAGTTGCCAAACATACCATAAGTCTTATTAGATCGAACAAACTATAATATATCCCTCAGCTCTATATATTTTCCAATGCATGGCCATGCAAATCAATTAGTTCATTCTGCGACAATTGTTCCTAATCTGGCCATTTGAACCAGTAAGTGGGCTAAGGTTTCCCATCTTAACCATAGCATTAGCAAAGTCTGTAAAGAAAGTGGCAGAATTTGAACTGTAAGTTCGAACTTGAGCATCAGTTGAGCCTCCGATAAACAGTTCTTGATCCGAGTGCAATAAACCCCTTTGGTTCAACAAATTCGTATAGTAGTTGGTGTTGAAAACAGTTGAAGAACCGGCATCTAGTTGAGCTAGATTGTTGTCACCGCCGCTTTGAGGTGTTGGTGATTTTATATCATCAACTTATTTTATTGTAATGGTGATTTACTAAGAGATCAATGTGATTCGTATTAGACTCGGATACGAGTAAGGGAAAGTGTGGAGTACACACTCGTTTGAGCTAAAACGAAGTCAACCTCGATAAAGAAGTAAAAGTTAAAAGGTAGCACATTTTCTTTGATGTGCTCGGCCGAGCGAGTCCTTGACTCGGCCGAGCGAAGCTTAGCGAGATTGGCCAAGTTTGCAGAGTGTCTTGCTCGGCCGAGGCATGTGCCTTGCTCGGCCGAGCAGTATGAACAACACGGCCGTGCAGTTCAATAAGACACGGCCGTGCAGCTTGGCTAAATTCAAATGGACATGTGTGCTCGGCCGAGCGAGTCCCTTGACTCGGCCGAGCAGTTCCTGAACATGTGCCAGTTCAAACTGAAAAGACACATCGCTTGGCTAAAGTTATGTCTTTTGGTTGTACCTTTTAACTCATACCTCTCCATCTGTATAAATACAGATGATTGATCTCAGTTGTAGATAGATGAAAAACACAAGAGTGAATTACAACAATATAACGAAAGCAATCAATTCTCAAGGTTTTGATTTGTTCTCTTTGCCTAGAAAACAAATTGCGTGATTGTCTTATCCCAATAAGGATTTCGTGTAACCCAGGCATTAAGGGTCGAAATACTTTATTCGGAAAGTGGATTATACACGATTCAATCATATATCCGGAAGCACCATTAGTATCAAAGACCCTAACTCCCCTACAAACGAATAAAGTATTTGGTGATACTCATGGCTGGTGAAAGTACTTTGAAGGAGATGACGAACAAGTTTGGAAAGCTAGACAAATTTGAAGGACAAGATTTCCGGCGTTGGCAGAAGAAGATGCACTTCCTTTTAACAACATTAAAGGTGGTGTATGTTCTTTCTACCCCTATTCCGGAATTGCTTGAAGATGACAACTTGGAGGCAATCAGACGTAGATCAAAGTGGGAGAACGACGACTACATCTGCAGAGGACACATATTAAACGGTATGTCTGATTCTCTCTTTGACATCTATCAAAATGAGGAGTCTGCTAAAGAGTTATGGGATTCTCTTGAATCCAAGTACATGGCAGAGGATGCTTCTAGTAAGAAGTTCCTTGTGAGTAATTTTAATAATTACAAGATGGTCGATTCAAGACCTGTCATGGAACAGTTCAATGAACTCCTTAGAATCCTTGGACAATATACACAACACGGGTTGAAGATGGATGAGTCAATATCGGTTTCAAGTGTGATTGATAAGTTGCCTCCCTCCTGGAAGGATTTCAAACACACTTTGAAACATGGTAAAGACGATCTATCTTTGGTTCAACTTGGTAGTCACTTGCGCATAGAGGAATCTCTTAGGGCGCAAGAGGATGACAAAGGCAAAGGAAAGGAAGTTGCTGGACCCTCGGTCAATATGATTGATGAGGGTGGAAACAATAAAAACAAAGGAAAGAAACGTAGTTTCAATGACAATGGTTCTGGTCCCAACAAGAAGCCTAAATTGGCATGTTGGAAGTGTGGCAAAACTGGTCACTTTAAGAAGGATTGTCGTGTTGGAAACAACAAGAACGGCGCAAGCACAAGTGGTTCGGGAAAGGGGTCTAAGGACCATTCTCAAAACCAAGGTCAGAATTTAATTCATAGTTGGAACAGATTTATTAAAAATTATGTTTCAATAATTTCTGAGGCATTTTATGTGCAGGATGATGCTATTGCGTGGTGGATTGATTCTGGTGCCACTGCTCATGTTTGTAAAGATCGTTGTTGGTTTAAGACATACGAACCAATGGAAGACGGATCTGTCCTTTACATGGGTGATGACCATTCTGCTACTATTCAAGGAAAAGAAGTGTGGTGTTGGAATTCAGTTCGGGAAAAACTATTTCTTTGTTTAAAGTATTGTATGTCCTAAAACTTCGTTTCTGGTCCTGTATTGAACAAGTGTGGATACAAACAAGTATATGAATCCGATAAGTTTACCTTATCGAAGTTTGGTGTATTCATAGGATTTGGTTATAATGGGATGTTTATGTTGAATTTAAATAAAATTCCTAGTTCTGTTTATATGACTTCTTTTGTTGTTATCAATTCTTCATAATGGCATGCTCGGTGGAAAATGTAATATTTCGAAAGGCTTTCAATTCTTAATGTAAGATTATCCCATTTTGAACATAGCCACCATCATTAGATGCGTTGTGAGTTTGTTCAAATGCATAGCCACGCATTTAATAATGTGTTGTGAGTATGCGGATCTACTTGCTTTGGTTGAATATTTATTCACCATTAAGTTAAGAATTGATAAGTATTTCGGCTGAATCTCAAATGAATGATCATTTGATTGAGGTACCAAGTGAGACACTCGAACCTCGTAAAAGTAAAAGAGCAAGAAAGCTAAATCATATGGTTCTGATTTTCAACTATATTTAGTTATGGGATCAAGAGATCAAATTGAATCTCAATACTCTTAATGTTATAGTATAGAGGAGGATCCAAGAACCTATGATGAAGCAATAAAATCTCGAGACGCTGGTTTTTGGAAAGAAGCCATCGATGATGAGATTGGTTCTATTGTGGAAAATAATACATGGGTCTTGTCTGATTTACCACCGAGTGTAAACCTTTGGGGTGCAAATGGATCTTCAAAAAGAAGATGAAAGTCGATGGAACTATTGACAAGTTTAAAGCTCGATTGGTAATCCGAGGCTTTAGACAAAGGAAGGGATCGATTACTTCGATACCTATGCACCGGTTGCTCGTATCACTACTATTAGATTTCGATAGCTTTGGCGGCTATTCGGAATCTATTGATCCATCAAATGGATGTCAAAACGGCATTCTTAAATGGTGATTTGGAAGAAGAAGTGTATATGAAACAACTTTGAAGGATTTGTTATGCCAGGTAATGAGCATAAGGTATGTAAGTTAATTAAGTCATTGTATGGGCTGAAGCAAGCACCTAAACAGTGGCATCAAAAGTTTGATGAGGTTGTTTTGTCGAATGGTTTTGTATTAAATCAGTCCGACAAATGTGTATATAGCAGATTTGATGAAACCGGTAAAGGTGTAATCATCTGCCTATATGTTGATGACATGCTGATTTTTGGCACGACCAAAAGTAGTTGATAAAACTAAGAAGTTTTTATCATCAAAGTTTTCTATGAAGGACATGGGAGAAGCCGATGTTATTCTTGGTATAAAGATTAAACAGATGAACAAGGGAATCGCAATTTCACAATCTCATTATATTGAGAAAATTCTCAAGAGGTTTAATTGTGAAGATTGTTCTAAGATTAGTACTCCCATGGATCCAAGCGAGAAACTTGTGTCTAATCTTTTGGTAAACATGTGTCACGGCTTGAATACTCAAAAGCCATTGGCGGTTTGATGTATGCTATGACGGGCACTCGACACGATATTGCATATGCGGTAGGAAGATTGAGTAGGTTCACTAGTAACCCTAGTAAACAACATTGGCATGCTATAACAAGGGTGTTCAAGTACTTAAAAGGTACTATGGACTATGGTTTATATTATAGTGGACATCCTTCTATTTTAGAAAGTTACACGAGATGCCGATTGGATCAACCAAGAAGATTCATCTTCTACGAGTGGTTGGGTGTTCTTGCTTGGAGGAGGTGCCATTTCTTGGGCTTCTAAAAGTAGACATGTATTACACATTCTACAATGGAATCCGAGTTTGTAGCATTGGGCTAGCTGCTTTGGAAAAAAAGCGGAGTGGCTTCGGAACTTGATATATGAGATTCCATTATGGCCAAAACCGATATCACCAATGTCTATCCATTGTGATAGTGCTTTGCCACCTTGGCTAGGGCCTATAGTCAGATTTATAATGGCAAGTCTAGACACTTGGGTGTCGGACATAGTATGATTCGGGGAGTTAATCATGAATGGTGTGATATCAGTTGAATTTGTTCGATCGCAACAAAATTTGGCTGACCACTTGACGAAGGGGTTAGCCAGAGACTTGGTAAATAAGTCTGCAATGGGAATGGGATTAAAGTCCATTTAATCCTCTAATTGTGAGATACCCAATTCCCTTCTAATACAACGTTAGAAGCTTGAATTCAATGTGGAAAGCTCACAGTTGGAGATTGGAACACATGTTATTATCTTTCCCAAGGTATGTGTTCGGACACCAAGTAAAGGTTAGGTTGAAGAATATCTTCTTAATAGTTCCTTTGAAAAATTGCAAATGCAGGTGCAAGATTAAAAGGAACTACCTATGTGGACATGAAGTTTTGCCGCTTCAAGAAGCTAGGACTTGGCTTCCTATATGTTCACCAATGGATATGGACACATGGCTTGTAAAGTGTCAAGATTAAACAAAGAGAATTGTACGAACTTATGTGTATAGTATCTTCGGTATTCATATGAGTTGACGGGTTCAATCGTTACGACACCCTGATTCTCGAGTATTTGAAATGTGTATTATACTAAGATGAAAATTCAATCGCAAGACATTTTCATTTATGCATTCGTTTGTTTCGTTATTTATAAAAGTTTAGTAAATCAAAGGATTACATTAAAATGGAGGGGATTTGTTGGTGATTTTATATCATCAACTTATTTTATTGTAATGGTGATTTACTAAGAGATCAATGTGATTCGTATTAGACTCGGATACGAGTAAGGGAAAGTGTGGAGTACACACTCGTTTGAGCTAAAACGAAGTCAACCTCGATAAAGAAGTAAAAGTTAAAAGGTAGCACATTTCTTTGATGTGCTCGGCCGGCGAGAGTCCTTGACTCGGCCGAGCGAGCTTAGCGAGATTGGCCAAGTTTGCAGTGTCATGCTCGGCCGAGGCATGTGCCTTGCTCGGCCGAGCAAGATGAACAACACGGCCGTGCGGTTCAATAAGACACGGCCGTGCGGCTTGGCTAAATTCAAATGGACATGTGTGCTCGGCGAGCGAGTCCCTTGACTCGGCGAGCAGGTTCCCAAACATGTGCCGAGTTCAAATGAAAGACACATCGCTTGGCTAAAGTTATGTCTTTTGGTTGTACCTTTTAACTCATACCTCTCCATACGTATAAATACGAGATGATTGATCTCGGATTGTAGATAGATGAAAACACAACAAGAGTGAATTACAACAATATAACGAAAGCAATCAATTCTCA
Organism: Adenophora triphylla var. japonica; assembly: GCA_022495995.1. Taxonomy (NCBI): domain Eukaryota; kingdom Viridiplantae; phylum Streptophyta; class Magnoliopsida; order Asterales; family Campanulaceae; genus Adenophora; species Adenophora triphylla. The sequence goes on from JAFEMH010003973.1 coordinate 219,290, forward strand.
AGGTTTTGATTTGTTCTCTTTGCCTAGAAAACAAATTGCGTGATTGTCTTATCCCAATAAGGATTTCGTGTAACCCGAGCATTAAGGAGTCGAAATACTTTATTCGGAAAGTGGATTATACACGATTCAATCATATATCCGGAAGCACCATTAGTATCAAAGACCCTAACTCCCTACATGAGGACAGTTTGCTCTCAATGAGGTTGCAAATGACGCGTTAATGTTGTTTTCGTTGTATATACGGTTTCTGAATATCGTGCACCTAGCTGCACCTATGGTGTGACCGCCTGCAGATACAGTCAGTATTCTATTAGTTATTTATATATCTGTTCGAAAAGATAGTCTCATTTTGACTTTGATAATCAAATTTCATCTCTTGGATTAGTAATTTATCTTTCCGTTTTTGAATTAAATCTTACCGGAGAGGGCTACCATTTCATTTGCAGTGAAACCCTTATTAGAGAAGGAACTGATGAGAGCGCTGAGACTCAAGCCCGGCCCGGGAATCATGGAATTTGCATTGCTCAAACTTGCACTTGTTGAATCCCTTCTTCCGAGTACAACATTCCAACTCGGGCCACCAAGCTGAAAATCCAACACAAAACAAAAAACATGTTAAAGCCAATGGAGAGATCAAAAGAAGTTGATATACTTAATTTCTTTTTTTACTTACAGCGACAACTGAGTCACGAGCAGCAACTGAAAGGATGTCAGCACAAGAGACAGTTCTAGGGCAAGCGGCTTCAAGTTGAGTTTTAACCGTGTCGATGACATTAAATCCTCAAGGAATTGGCGTTAGGTCTGGCGGTTTTCTCCGGTGAAGGTTGAATTGTCATCCAACAACACTGATGCATCACAACCCTGTTAAATAAGTAACAAAAATAAAGTTTGTTATCAACCCTTCAAATAACTTGTAACTAATTATTAATTCTTGTTCATTACATTAATTCCTATTTGTAATTTGATTTATTTGATATTAAGCTTATAAATTATGGTAAATACAATACAGGATCTCAAAAATAACAAAAATGAATTATTTCATGCAAATATATATATATATATATATATATATATATATATATATATATATATATATATATATATATATATATATATATAGATTTTTTTTTAAAATATAGCTTTTTAAAATTTTATATATCAAAATAACATTTTCAAAAACTTAAGTACCAAAGTAGCACTTTTGACTTGAAATCCGGAATTGGTAATTCCGAATTATTAAATCCGGAATTACCAATTCCGGATTTGATTTTTTTTTTTTGTTTTTCAAAATTGAATTTTGGAAAATAATAATTCCGTAAATAGGGCGATCGCGCCTAAAATAGAGCGATCGCTCAAGTGTACTCCGGAGGTACCAATTCCGGATTCTATTTTAATTTTTTTTGTTTTTCAAAATTGAATTTTGGAAAATAATAATTCCGTAAATAGGGCGATCGCGCCTAAAATAGAGCGATCGCTCAAGTGTACTCCGGAGGTACCAATTCCGGATTCTATTTTAATTTTTTTTTTTTGTTTTTCAAAAAAGAAATATATACGAATTGAATAAGTAATGTTTTTTTGAAAAATTCAAATCCGGAAATGCTAATTCCAGGATTTGCTTTACAAACCCATCTTCCTCGGCAAATCTTTAAAGAAATCGAAAAACAAAAAAATTCAAGTGAAGAAGAAGGAGAAAAGAAGAAAGAAGAAGAATAGTAGGTGAATTTTTTTCAAAAAATATTGAAAATTCAAGAAGTTGATTAAGAAGTTCAAGAAGAAGAGGTGATTAAGAAGGTACATTTAATCCTCTTATATTTTGTTCGAAATTTAAATTTAGTATTTATTTAAATTTTTTGTGAATGTAGTGATATTGTTAAATTAGATTTTTTATAATTTATTTTTCAATTTCTAGGAATAAATATGGCCGAGTTCCAATTGTTTTCATGTGTTATTGGGGAGGAAATGATGAACACCCGTTTGAAGGTGAACATTTTGAAAGGGGACCAAAATGTGCACTTAGGGCTAAAACTTCGGTGGAGTTACAAGAAGTTGATTAAAAAGTTAGCTAAGAAAATTGGGGTAGATCGAAATGTTGTTCGGTTGCAAGTTATATGTAGATATCCTCATCTTGTTGCTCCGGGATTGCAAACTACATTCCATTTGTAATCGACAATGATATGGGTATGGAAGTCATGTTTGATGTTTACGCTCGAGTTTGGTGGGTTGAGTAGCTTACAATTGTATGTTAAGATAAATTTAGTTGATAATGTGAATGTTGAGGAGTTTGAAACCTATGAGGAGCCATTACAAAATCAGTATGTTAATGACATGGATACCTTCCAGATGGGTTCTTTAAGCTGCTATAGTCGGATGGATCTTTGGAACAAGTACACAAACATATGTGGAAGAGGAAGAGGGAGAGGAAGAGGAAGAGGAAGAGGAAGAGGAAGAGGAAGAGGGGGAGGAAGAGAGCGAGGAAGAGGGAGGGGGTGAGGGTGAGGAATTGTATAATGATGATGATAATGATTCAGATTATGAAGAAAATATTGAGTTGCTTCTAAATGAAGATCGTGACGATGGACTTAATGTTTAATTCATTGACAATCAAAAATTAAGTACATAAATCATTTTAACAACAAAATATAAAAAATGCACAAATAAAAATTCTTAAAAAAATTTATATAGCTAAAATTAACAACTGAAAACAAATTAAAATAAGAAATATAACTAACCATTTTTAAGTACCAAGCTAACACTTTCTCTCACAACTCTTTAAACTTCTTCTCTTCTCCTTAATTCTTTCTTTCTCTATCTCACTCTCTGCACTCCCTCCTTCTTCTTCCTTTCTTCCATTCCATGAACAATCAGAGTTAAAGCCAGGAAGGAATTCAAAATTTGAATCCGGAAATGGCAGCCCCGGATTCAAATTAAAGCAAATCCGGAATTGACAGTGCCGGATTTTGAAGATACGCGTATAAGGAGCGATCGCCCCTTAAGTAGAGCGATCGCCCTCTCCTGTTTTCAGAATATATTTTTTTATTTGCTTTATTTCTTTTTTGAAAAACAAAAAAAAAAATTAAAATAGAATCCGGAATTGGTACCTCCGGAGTACACTTGAGCGATCGCTCTATTTTAGGGCGCGATCGCCCCCTATTTACGGAATTATTATTTTCCAAAATTCAATTTTGAAAAACAAAAAAAAAAAACAAATCAAATCCGAATTGGTAATTCCGGATTTAATAATCGAATTACCAATTCCGGATTTCAAGTCAAAAGTGCTACTTTGGTACTTAAGTTTTTGAAAATGTTATTTTGATATATAAAATTTTAAAAAGGTATATTTTAAAAAAAAATCTATATATATATACATATATATATATATATATACATATATATATATATATATATATATACACATATATATATATATATATATACATATATATATATATATATATATATATATATATATATATATATATATATTTCATGCAGACTGCTGAGGTCAATATTAGTGTGTGACAACAAAGAGCACTAAACACAAATAATTTTGGAAGGCTTCAATCAATCTTTAAATTTGTCAACGCCAGTTTTCACTTTAAGACTTTAGAGCAAAAATCCAAAAAAGAAAAAGGAGAAGCTAAAATCATTGTCCAATAATTGTAGATCTCACTTCCGGGAGGATCTAGCTCTAATTGACGTGGACTCACTTTCAAAATTTTGAAAAAATATTATTTTTTTTACCTAAGTCACCCATTATATGTAACTTTTTTTATATATATATGAAGTTACCTAACACATGCAATCATAAGCACAACCTACACATACTTATCTCTGTGTGTTCGGGAGGAAGAAGATTGATGAATGAACTATAGAACTATAGAAGAAAAAGAAAGAAATAAAACTTGCTTGAACGAAGCAGTCGTGAAAGTGAAGGCGAAGCAAGGAAGCTCCCATTCGAGCTTCACTTGAAAGCGGCCTGGTTAATGGCCGTTCTGATAATGTTGCTGGCATTAGGGCATGAGGTTGCGTAAAAGTTAGCTGACAGCTGAGCGGAGGCTATTCCAAGGAACATGAAAACTACTACGAGAAAAATCATAGTAAACGAAGAAGAAAAAGAAGCCATGATTATAAATAAAATGGCTCGGGGAAGAAGAAGAAGATTAAGTTTTAAGCTTCTCGTTTGAAGCTTATATGAAAGGGTGAGTTTAATAGGGTGGTGCTTTGCCTCTATTTATAAATCGAATACTAGTGCAGATTTATTGAAAGTACGTGATGTATAGTAAAGTAAAAGGGAGGAAGAAATTGGATTTTTTTTTTTTAAATATAGCTTTTTAAAAATTTATATATCAAAATAACATTTTCAAAAACTTAAGTACCAAACTAGCACTTTTGACTTGAAATCCGGAATTGGTAATTCCGGATTATGAAATCCGGAATTACCAATTCCGGATTTGATTTTTTTTGTTTTCCAAAATTGAATTTCCGAAATTAATAATTCCGTAAATAGGGCGATCGCGCCCTAAAATAGAGCGATCGCTCATGTGTACTCCGGCGGTACCAATTCCGGATTCTATTTTTATTTTTTATTTTTTTCCAAAAAAGAAATAAAGCAAATAAAAAAAATATATTCTGAAAATAGGAGAGGGCGATCGCTCTACTTAAGGGCGATCGCTCCTTAGATGCGTATCTTCAAATCGTGGCGGTCAATTCCGGATTTGCTTTAATTTGAATCCGGAAATTTGCCATTTTCGGATTCAAATTTTGAATTCCTACTACCATTAACTCTTATTGTTCATGGAAGAAAGGAAGAAGAAGGAGTGCAGAGAGTGAGATAGAGAAAGAAAGAATTAAGGAGAAGAGAAGAAGTTTAAAGAGTTGTGAGAGAAAGTGTTAGTTTGGTACTTAAAAATGGTTAGTTATATTTCTTTTTTAATTTGTTTTGAGTTGTTAATTTTAGCTATATAAATTTTTTAAGAATTTTTATTTGTGCATTTTTTATATTTTGTTGTTAAAATGATTTATGTACTTAATTTTTGATTGTCAATGAATTAAACAATTGTAATTTAATTTTTGCCTAGTTAGAATTTTCTTAAGTTAGATTTAAAATAAAGTGTTTGTTATAATTACTTTGACAAACATGTTGCAATTTTTCTATTTAAATGTAGCAAAACTTTAAGTCCCATTTAAATTTAATTACTATTAAATTTTTTTATTTCAGATGAATCAACATGTACAACAACAATTTATTGATCATGGGCCAATCGATCCTCATGTATTGACTTCTCAGGATACACATAGATCTAAATATATTTGGGAGGGACAAGAGTTACCCAATTTAAGACCTAGGCGTAGTCCAGTACTTCCACCTAGAGTTGATTGGAGGATAGAAGAGAAGCTTATAAATACTGGATTTTATGGAGTGTATTTATTAGGTCATATACAATATGATTGGCATTTGATTGAGGCTTTGATTGAAAGATGGCGTCCAGAGACCCACACTTTTCACTTACCTGTAGGGGAGATGACCATCACCTTAGAGGATATTGGCATGTTGTGTGGTCTTCCTGTAGACGGAATGGTGGTGACTAGTTCAGAAACTAGTAGGAGTGCTTTGGCATGGGTTGAGATTGTTGAGGAGTTATTTGGGGTTGCACCCTCAACTGCAGACATCAAAAGAGGTGGAATGATATCAATGAGATGGGTTCTAGGACACTTTCCTCATTTTGAACAGCTTCCCAATAATGCGTCCGAGCATATGATTGAGACATATACTCGAGCATACATTTTCTTATTATTGGGGTCATACATTATGCCCGTCTCGTCTGATAACCTAGTGAAGTTGATGTACCTCGCACTTCTTGGCAAGGGATATAAATAATATTGGTGCGTACGGTTGGGGTAGTGGAGGGTTGGCCAGCTTCTTGTATAGGGGAGATGTGTAGCATCTCGGCACGATTCGAAAGGGTGTGGTGGCTTCTTAACCATTGTACGGGTATGTCTATTATATATGATTACATTATGCTAGTGGACTTAACTTTGTTTTGTACGTAATGATAATTTTTTTATAGCTTTGGGCGTGGGAGAGGTTGTTGTGTACACAACCTAGGAGACATGCAGAAATAACAACCTTCTTGGATTGCAACCAGCTGGGTTACATGTATATTTCAATTACTTCATTTGCTCAGTAAATGATGTGTTTTTGTGAATATATCGCTTTTTTACTCATTATTTTTATGTCAATTGTTTTCATATGTAGGTGGAAGGGTCCATTGTCGTATACTTACTGTGATCGCCCATAACACTCGCAAATTGCTATCGAAGACCAGGTGTCATATTTAGAGAATGATCGAGGTTGTGTGGCGGCCATACAACTAGGTGTTGCAAGCTTCCGAATTTACGCGCACTTCGGGGGCCAAGTACTATATGCGAGGGCGAAGGTGCCCCTCATCCGCTTTGGAGAGGGTTGAATGGCACTTTCCGGATCAGCGTAATGCGGACAATTCTGGGATGGTTCAAGGTGTGCACGATAAAGCTGCGACACCTGTTTGGACTTACATCGAATTAGTCGGCAAGGTCGGTCGGCAGCGTTAACTGGATGCGACAACATGATCGGCACATAGCAAAGCGAGTGGAAATGAGACGGGAGTTTAAATATGTCGTTGATGGAGAGTTTGAGTGAAGTGGATATGAGTTACACATCACCTGACCTATTTGACATGGTATAGGCGTATTACTCGATCGCTCATCCATAGTGCGTCTAATGTGGGAGGGACTAGGGTTCGAGCCACGTTCATTTAGCTATGAGGGTGTGGTAAGTTATATATTACATACAATGATTTTACAAAAAACAATACCATTTTTCCGTATTCTTAATTAATTTTACGTTCATTGTTTTGAGCATGATTCCAAAAGTCTCCAAGGGATGTAATGCTATGACGAAATGTAATGCCACATCACTTGGAAGACACAGCGAATTACACTCAACAATGTGTCACTAACACACCGACACATATTAGGGAGCAAAGCAACGACCGCAAGCCCAAGCTCACTCCCCCCAACGGTTGATCATCTAATGTCTCTTGAAGAAGGAGCCAGCAGCAGGGAGAATCGGAGTCTCGTAGGCGTGGCGGATACGGCAAGCGAACGCGGGATGAAGCCGAGATGCGTGGATCAGCATACGATGATACTGCATCGGTTTGAGTTCGATCGACACAGAGTTCACTCGCACAGGACTGCAGATAATTTCTTTTAGCCGAATTGATGAGTGTCGATTTGATTTTCACCGCAACCGCCTCGAGCTCCTTCCCTTCTTTCTAGCAATTATAATCGGACGCTGAGCGGGGGACATTCGAGATTCCGGGATTTAGGCCTAGTTTCCATTTGCCTAGTGTGCGGTTTTCGAGTAAAAGTCCTGACGGATCATCCTCAAATCCTCATCTACAACAATCTAGATCGGGTGGTGGTCGTATGCCGAGGAGAGAGAGTAGGATTCGCAATCCCCGATGAAATTTACTCCCGTCCAATTATCCTTGAGCTCGGTATCCTACACAGTGATCGGGATGTGGTCAATTTTCTATAAAACTTATTCTTTTATTATTGTTAATTTTAATTTCATGAAAGCTTGCCATGGACTGATATTTACTGAAAAAACTAAGCTCAAAACGTTAAAAGCGGCGGAAATTCTAAAAAACTAGCCCCGGACTTTGAGAAACTAACTCGAAAACGTTAAAAAGCGATGGAAATTCTAAAAAAACTAGCGAAAGCGCTTAAAAAAGCCGATTGAAATTTGACAAAAAGAGGTGACGGATACAAAGAGGGAGTGTCGCTTCCCACTGCTCATAGAGGGCGATCGCCCCAATGTGTAATCCGGAAATTCTAATTCGGATTCTTTTATTAAAAATTTATTTTTCTTAAAAAACAAAATAATAAATAGCTCATATGCGCGATCACCCCCAATATACGGCGATCGCCCTCTTTTTACGAGAGAAAAGGCGCGATCGCTCACTAAACCCAACGCGATCGCCACATACGCGAATTTCCCAAAGCTTACGGTTTATCCCCGAAAACCTCCCCTCTCCCAATCAAATAACCCTACCATACCAGCGCCTCCTTTTCTCTCTCTCTCTAAAATTTCAAATTTCAAACCCCAAATTCAAGCTTCTTCAACCCCAAATCCAATTTTCTTCAACCCCAAAATCAATCAATCATCCATTTTGAAGCACACATTCAAGGTTTGAGGTACATTTTGAAGATTGTCACACGTTTGTTTTTCAAGACAATGACTCCCGTGAGGAAATTCGCGACCTTCCGGCGAATTTCCGGCCAATTCAAAAGTAAGCTTCCAATTTTTTTCTTTGAGTTTTGATTGACAATGCCTCTTAAAAACCACGAACCACTACCACCAACACTCCAACCCCTACCGGTCCCCGTATGATCTTGCTAAATTTGTTGGGATTCAAGCTCAGCAATTCTTTGAGTTATATGAAAACAAGCCATTCAACCCGGAGGGAATTTGATTTTAATGGCTTGTATTTAGATGGTTTTGTTACCCTTTTCAATTGGGGAAAGTTGGGGAGTAAGCCCCCAAACTATGGAAGTTCACTTTTAGTCAAAGAATTTTATGCTAATGTTTTTGAACGGGGAATACGGGACGAGTCTTTTGTGCGGGGCTACGGGTTAATTATGATAGGATGCCATTAATCAACATTACGGGTTAGCCACTAACATTGAGGAGGATGGGTGTGAGTACACCAAAGAGATGGAGAGGATAGGAAAAAAAGTTAGGAAAATTTGCATTTGCTAGCTCAGAGCTTTTAGGGTAATTGACCCTAGGAATGTGAAGAAGGGGTAGTTGTAAAGGCTCGAGACATGGATACTTGGATGAAGTATCTTCATAGATTTATTTGTGAGAGGATCCTCCCCTCCTCTCATTTTAATGAGGTTAATTGGAGACGTGCATTTCTAATGCACATGATAGTTCAACGAAAAACAATTGATTTTGGAAAAATAATCAGTAAGGAGATATGGAACACGGCTAAGGGTATGGCCAATACGAACTATAATTTTCCATTGTTGATCACATCCCTGATAACAAAATCGGGATTTAACCTCAGGTTAGTGAACAAGGACATTAAAGGAGGTCCAAAGATTAACTTATTCACCCTCACCACTAAATGTCAGAATGTAAAGAGGGGTGAGGGGTCATCTAGGAGACCTCACGCTGGAGATGATGATGATGATGATGATGATGATGATGATGATGATGATGATGATGATGATGATGATGATGATGATGATGAGGAGGAGGAGGAGGAGGAGGAGGAGGAGGAGGAGGAGTGGCGAGCGGGCCGAGGCTGCTTATTATCTGTCAGAGCAGGTTGACTACGTGGAGAGTCAAATTAGAGATATGAGGGAAGATTTTGGACATTTATCCGTCCGCGTGGATGCGGAGATTGAGACTAACCAGGCTTGGAGGGCACAACAAAATGCTTGGATGTCACAACATGATCGTGTACAGGAGGAGCATACTCGGTTGCTCCAGAATATCCTTGGACGGATGCCACCACCACCACCGGGAGATGGGTCGGGCTATGGTGGACATTTCTGAAGATTAATGTTTTTTGTTGAATTTTAAAACTCTTAGTTAATTTCAGCTTTGGTTTGTTGCTTAATTTTATGAGGGGATCCTCATAAACAATATTTCATATTTGGTTTGTATTTTAATTCGTCATGCCTTTGTTGGCATGCAAACTTGGTTTTATGTTGGGGTGTGTCCCAAAGACATCTTTATTTTTGGTTTGTAACAAACTTGTTGTTAATTTCCTCTTTGTTTGACTCGCTAAATCGATTTTATTTCTTCCCTTCTTGTATTGTGCCTGGTGGTATGGCTGATGTTTGTTTTCAGCAAAACATTATTTAATTTAAGCAAACATTGTGTTATGTTAAAAATTTATTTTTGGATCGCTGCAATCATAAAATTTATCTTCAAGTTTTGAAATTATTTATCCTAAAATAAATGACCAGCTCTTGATCAAAATGTATTAGACATTTTGATAATACACTGCATATGTGCAATCACTGTAATTATAATATTTTTCATTTTATACAATAATGTTCAACAAAAAGTCAAAAATGGGACAAACATTTTGGGACGGAGGGAGTATTACAAGAGTTTTATACAATAACGGGTTAGTGAAAATAAAAAATGGGACAAACATTTTGGGACGGAGGGAGTATTACACGCTATTAGCTCAGTTTTGGCTTTAGAGCGGTCGCCCCTCTTATTGGAGCGATCGCTCCCAAAATTCCAGTAACTTTGCGCGAACGCGCAGATGGAAAGGGGCGATCGCCCCATTTGTCCTGATTTTCCATGTTAAAATTGGTAGTGTTACAACTCTGTGTGTTGGTACTGTGTGCACACACATATATGACAAAAGCGTAATGAAGAAACAGTGCATTAATTGAAGATAGGTTGAACATTTATAATATACGTTCAAATCCGGCCGCCAATGCCGATCTTATCTTCAGTGACAAATCCGGCCTTTATTGTCAATGCCGGATTTATCTTAACTTACAAATCCGGCACCGCTAATGCCGGATTTATCAAATTTGAATTCCCTTTAAAAGGAAGGAGTAGTTTCATTACAAACATCTAACCCTCAACCCTCTCTCCTCTCCGGGAAATATGGATCGTAGACTCAAAAATTCTTCTAATCTCCGTCCTCATTTTGAAAAAGGCCAAACATCTAACCCTCACCCCTCTCACCTCTCTCAAATAAATCTGTCTCAACGCGAAGGAGAGCGTCTGATTCTGGTCAGTGAGTGACGTGCGGTTGGCTTTGCGCCGGAAGAAACCTCGATCGTCGAGAGAGGGGATCCTCTCAGAACCTCTCGATTCCGACCCAAGAGTATGTGAGGAGAGCGATTGAAGATCCCAAGGAGGATAAAGATTTCGAACGCAGTCCTTGGCTCTCCGCACTTGAACCGCTCGGTGGCGATGGTATGATTGCTACCCCTTTCATTATTGTCACGGGCGGATTTCCTAATGGATTTGATAGGATTAATGTTGCCGTTGGTTTTCAAGACCATCACACGAAATGAATTTGGTGACGCTACGGTGACTTTGAAGGTTAGCATATGAGTTTTGTATGTTTTCTAGCATGATTAGTATGTGTCTTATATTACTAATTAAGATAAAATTGATAGGATCCAACGGGAACAATAGGTGGTGCAATTCATCATAAGGTGTTTGCGAGAGTGAGTTCGGAGATGACATAGTTGTTGGTTACATTACGATACTTCATCGGGTATGATGTATTAAAAATGCAAGCAACTTGAACCTATTATTAATATTGCCATCTAATCATGTTTTTTTGTAATTTTTAGGTTATTGTTTTCTCCCCTCACGTAAAACACATATACTCAACATCACACTCCCCGATGTATTCAAGAGTAAAATTGTTAGGTCTGGATCATTGAGTGGGTGATTGTTCAACAAATGACATTAGTTTATTTGTGTTGCAGGTATTCCATAAGGATTTCATCCCATCTGATTTTCCATGAAGGGGGTTTTCATGTAAAAGTTGTTGAACTGTTGAACTTGTATTTCTATCCTATGTGATCGGGATGTGATCACTAATTTGAACTCTTTATTTTAATGTTTGATTAATGTATGTGTTGTTGAACTGTTGAACTTGTATTTCTATCCTATGTGATCGGGATGTGATCACTAATTTTAATATTTATTTTAATGTTATTTCAGTTTTTATTCATATTTTATTTGCTATAAAATGGAGCGGTTGACCCATTTGGTCGTTTTAAGTTTCGCAACTACAAATATATTTGATGTCATACTCCACCAAGAGTTAAATATATTACAAGTTCAATATATTACAAGTTCAAATAAAACAATATTACAAGTTCAAATAAAACAACAATACTTAAAAGTTCAAAGTACGTAATTTAAGAAGTAATAATAAAAATAACAATTAACTCTTACTGTCTAAGAGTTGGACATCTCCTTCGCGTGTGACCTTCTAACTTGCAAATCCCACAACGATTCTTTTTTTTTGCAACTTGCCAATCCATAGAGTTTCTCAGTCGCCTTGACCTGGGTCTCCCTAGCTTCTTGTCACGTCGATGCTCCGGGTTAGGGTAAAAACGTGGGACAATATGATCTACATTCCAATAGGCCTCGTCATGGATTGGATGAAAAGAGCAACTCCACGTCTTGTAGTACGAGGCAAGGCGCCAAAAAGGATGAATATAACTCATACCATCGACACTTTGCGATTTGAAACACGCAAGCACATGCGAACAAGGGTAATGATATTGCATCCATTTGCCACAAGTGCATGTTCGATCACGCAATCTCACAACTTGAATGTGTCCACCTTTGTCACCATCGTACTCGGTCGATCACACCATAAACACCCACGGACGTGGTGTTAAACCTTGTGACGTGATGAAACCCGGCCTTATCCAAGTTGTATCGGTATCTTCGATCGATTCTCTCACCGAATTGTAGCGTGGCATTTGGTGGTGGGATGCCATTAGGATCTCCCCTAAAGCACTAATTGCTTTAGTGAGTCTATCTTGAAAGTATGCCACACACCTATAGAATGAGGTCTCAACAACCGCTATTTGAAATTGGCATTCCCACAGAGCTCCTTTCATAACGCCATTAAAAACTTCCGACAAATTAGTAGTCTTAATGTCGTACCTATATCCACCATCGTGAGCCATTGTCCACTTTCTAGCATCCGAGTTCTCAAACCATTTATATGCCTCAGGGTTGATGATACGAATTTGCCTCAGATAGCATTTAAGCTTTCTATCTTGGGTGGTGCTAACAGCACGCCAAAAAAGATCTTTCAATCCAACGCCCTTGTGAGCTTTAAGAAAATTAGCTCGCAGAGTGCAACCACCATCTGTGGATAACATTTCGTGGCCCGGTGGCAATGTCTCCAACCGTGCAAAGGATGCCATTATGCCGATCGTATATCAAGCAAACTCACGACCCTTAACAATATGTTTGCATAGAAGATGCAGGAAACCAACACCAGGTTTCGATAGTCCTCTTTTTCAACAATAGCGAATGCGAGAGGAAGTAGACTATCATTTGCGTCGACGCCTACGGCAATAAGAATAACCCTCTATATCTTCCATGCAGAATGTGCCATCAAGAAATAACGGGACGACAATGAGTGAATGCTTCCACACAAGTGCCAAATGCCCAGAACACACGATCAAACATACCTAAAGCACCGGAGGAGGAGGATCGAATGCTCCACAATGGTTCCAGGGTTCCACTTTTGGATGGCGGCTAACAAACGTGGCGCCTTATGTAAGATTCCTCCCGGTCTCCATATGCCTCTACAATAGCTTTTTGTTTGCCACACCATGCCTTTCTATATGAAACTTCCTTTCCATAGGCTTTTTTTATTTCCGCCTTCACTAGTACAATCTTCAACCCTGGGATCGGCCCTAACCGGTTCCAAAACTTCACCTATGAACTTAGCATCCATGTTTCGATGATTTTGGCTAATTTCAGTTGCAAACAAGAATGAGGACCCTTGTATTTGGTAATTTCCCAATACCCGACATTCTTCAAACTCACATTCACATAAAAATTGCACGGAAAATCTTTCATCAAACACTCGATAGTCCACTTTCGGGTTGTGCTTCGTTTTACCTTGAAGCGCGAATTTTTCTTAATATGAAACAACTTCATTTTATACTGCACATCTGTCTTCTTTGAAAAGCGAATACCTTTGGCAATGTCATGATGTTCTACATTCCATTCAGCAAAGTCATATTGGTTATCATCATATATCTCCGATCCTTCTCCAATATCACGATAAAATTGATACCCGACTTCTGTCATGCACATGATGTTGTGGTTCTTCGTAAGCAACCAAATGTAACGCCAAATCTTGCTCCACTCATTCATCGCTAATATCGGTCAGGACTACTGCCCGATCATCATATCCATCGTCACGATCTTCATTTTAGAAGCAACTCAATATTTTCTTCATAATCCCGAATCATTATCGTCATCATTATACAATTCCTGCTTCCTCACCCCCTCCCATCTTCTTCCCTCCAGCTTCCTCTCTTCCTCCCTGCTTCCTCTTCCCTCTTCCTCTTCCTCTCCTCTTCCTCTTCCACATATGTTTGTTATTCACATTGTTCCAAGCGTCCATTGACTATAAGCTGGCTTAAAGAACCCATCTGGAAGGTATCCATGTCATTAACATGCGATTTTGTAATGGCTCCTCATGGGTTTCAAACTCCTCAAACATTCGCATTATCCAAGCTAGAATTTATCTTAACAGCTACAATTGTAAAGCTACTCGACCCACATGTGAGCGAGAAACTTATCAAACATGACTTCATTACCACGTATCATTGTCGATTACGAATGGAATGTAGTTTGCGATCCCGGGAGGCAGCCGAAGATGAGGATATCTCCCATATAACTTGCGGCGGAACAACTGGCTCGATCTACCCCAATTTTTCTTAGCTAACTTTTTAATCAACTTCTTGTAACTCCAGCTAGAGGTTTTAGCCCTAAGTGCACATTTTGGTCCCCTTTCAAAATGTTCGCGCTTAAAACGGGTGTTCATCATTTCCTCCCCAATAACACATGAAAACAAGTGAAGGAAACTCCGGCCATATTTATTCCTAGAAATTGAAAAATAAATTATAAAAATCTAATTTAACAATATCACTACATTCACAAAAAAATTTAAATAAATACTAAATTTAAAATTTCGGAACAAAAAATAAAGAGGATTAAATGTACCTTCTTAATCACACTCTTCTTCTTGAACTTCTTAATCAACTTCTTGAATTTTCAATATTTTTTGAAAAAAATTCACTTCTACTTTCTTCTTCTTTCTTCTTTTCTCCTTCTTCTTCAATGGATTTTTATTATGTTGAAGATTTCTTTCTGATTCTGCCGAGGAAGATGGGTTTTGTAAAGCAAATCCCGAATTGCTGCATTTCCGGATTTGAATTTTTCAAAAAAACATTACTTAATTCAGATCGGATATATTTAGTATTTAAAAAAAAAAAATTAAAATCCGGGTTATCGGTTCCGGATTACACTAAGAAACGATCGCCCCCACATAAGTGCGATCGCTCTCTATTATTCCCGAGAGAAATATTATTTTCCTCATTTAATCTTTTTGGAAAAAAAAAAATAAAAATAGAATCCGAAATTGGTACCTGGCCACAGGAGTACACATGTGCGATCGCTCTATTATAGGGCGCGATCGCCCCCTATTTACGGAATTATTATTTTCGGAAATTCAATTTTGGAAAACAAAAAAAAAAAAAATCAAATCCGGAATTTGTAATTCCGGATTTCATAATTCGGAATTACCAATTCCGGATTTCAGAATCAAAAGTGCTAGTTTGGTACTTAAGTTTTTTAGAAAATGTTATTTTTGATATATAGAATTTTTAAAAAGCTATATTTAAAAAAAAAAATCAAGAAATTGTGCTATGCTCCAAGGCAACCTAGCTAGTCATCAATAAACTCGTGTATAATAAAAAAAAAAAACTATTTAGAAGGTTCTTTAATTAACCATCCCAAACGTACCAAAATATCTAGATGTAAAAATCTTGAGAAAAATAGTCAAAATATGTCACCGAAATATTTCACGTACTAATACATTGTTTATAATTAATACAATATATCACAAAGAAGTTGTCATTTAAGCGTGTCTTGTCGAGGCGTTTTTGTTAAAACGGAGATATAAAAACTTCAATTTTTTTATTAAACGTGTTAGTCAAGAGTTTTAGACGGTTGAATTTTTAAAAAGTT
>JAFEMH010003974.1:0-70000 GCA_022495995.1 Adenophora triphylla var. japonica
TGGTAGAGCAGGATGAAAGACACAGAAAGCCCGTGAGCGGCTGAAGCAAGAAATGCTCAGATCCACAGATCCGGGAATTGTCACGCTTCTCCCTGCCAAGTTCAGAATGCCGGAAATGGACCGATTCGACGGAACCGAATGTCCACAAACGCATGTTGACACCTACGTTCTTGGCATGAGAGCGAAAGGAGCAACCCTTCAGCAAATGGCCGATCACTTCCAGCATATGCTCAAGAGTTCAGCGTTACGATGGTTCCTAAGGGTCAAGCCTGCAGATCGCCATACCTGGGACCAGATCAGCAATATCTTCCTAGAGCGGTACAGATCCAACCTAGAGTGGGAAACAAGTCGTGAGGACTTAATCACCACCGAACAGAAAGCAGATGAAAGCGTTGAAGAATTCTACAAGAGGTGGAGTTGGAAACTCTCCGAGATTATGGAGCCACTCTCCAAGGACGAACAGATGCGGATCTTCAAGTCCTGCTTGAGGCCGTCCATCAGAACTCTCATCAGCCATCACTTCTTCCCAGATCTCCGAGCCATGGTCAATGCCGGCTCACAGTTCAAGAAGGATCTCAAGGAAAATCAGTTACAACACGGCCATACAGTATGTTACCGTCAGTAGCTACATTCAATCCCCGCACCGGCCCCGGAAAGGAAAGATACGTCACAACTACATTCATTGTGGATAGCAAGTCGGCAACACGAAAACCATCCTGGCAAAGCAACAACTCCACCCCGAAGCAGCCTACCGTACACTTCGACAAATTGGACATGCCGCTGAGTAAGATGCTGGAAGGGTTGATCAAGGAGGGCCTCCTCAAGCCCGTTGCAAACTACAAACCCAAGAATCCCGTAGTCAATGCTGATAAAAGCAAGTACTGCGCCTTCTACCAGTATCATGGCCACACCACCGACAATTGTGTGGGGTTACGGTACGAAATCTAGAATTTGATAGAGGAAGGAAAATTGGAGCATCCCCGTGGACCTAATACAGTCAAAAACCCTTTTCCAAACAACAACAGTGTGAACTCCATCGAGTGGGTGCCAAAAAAGATTGTTGCAGAGCCAGTTCCTCCGCCTCTTCCAGCCAGGTCTTCATCAGACGTTCACATCAGTTACGATGTTTGTGACTGCTCCGAATGCCTTGAGTATGAGTTCCAAGACATGATCAGGGGTGATTCTCCCAGAAAGCAGAAGAATAAGTCTTCTCAACATAAACTGAGAGAAATATATGAAGCTGGAGACACCAGCGTGGGTACGCTTGGAGAGCCATCCAGGAAGTTCGATTACTACGTACTCTACTCCTGCCAGTCCTCCCTTCCTCCAGACTACATAGATTTAGAGCAGACAGGGGTGGGAAAGCCGAAAAATCCTGCTAACGCCAAAGTTCAGGCCTCAGGACACCAGAATACCTCAAATCTTGACAACCTTACTACCAGCCAGAAGCCTAATCCCTCGCATGATCAGCCAAGGTTCAATTTGCCCAACTTCAGAGCACGGACCGGCAAAGGAAAGTCAAAGTCAACTTGGCACTCGCACTCAATCAACGTGCTAACCAAGGGCAGCCACCGCCACAAGCTACCTCGACACAATCCCGAGGCACCACCAAAATCTTTACCTACCAAGAGGAAGACAGGAAACGAATGGCTTGATGACTCTCCCTCTCCGGAAAGAGACCAGATCTACGATTCTCGACTGTATGGCAGTATGCTCACCTTCTGTGATGAAGACCTGCCGAAAGATGCCTCATGGAACAATGAAGCTTTGTACATCACTCTCCGGCTCAACACCATCTCTCTCCCCGGGGTATTGGTAGACAATGGATCAGCAGTCAACGTCCTCCCTCTCAGCATGATGCAAGCCCTACGCATCGACAAAGGCCACATGATCCCATCTGCTCGGACTATCAAAGCCTACGACAGCACGTCTCCTCCCATCCTGGGGATGGTGATTCTGGAGCTCGGGTTCAAAACCCAAATGATGCCAGCAAAATTCCACGTGATGGACATTCTGTCTGAATTCACAACTCTGTTGGGACGCCCATGGCTACACCACTTGAAAGCCATAGCTTCCACTCTCCATCAGTGCATCAAGTTCATTAACCGGCAAGGAGATCTTGAAGTCATCAGAGGAGACAGTTTCCTCATAGGCAACGAAGCCGAGACAACAGCCAAGCGTGCCCGCAGCCAGGCACCGGGGCTACCTCCTTCAAGCCGACCAAGGGACTATCGGGGCAAATCTCATCAGAATCCCTCAGAGTCCGGAGATGCTAACTATGTCAACGTTCTCGAACAGGCAGACCCTGAAGCAGTCAGATTCATCAAGTTCAACTGCCGTTTCCGAAACTTGGACGCAGATTGGAATGAAACCCTGAGCATCGCAATGATGCGGGCACGCAAACCCCCTGTCTCCGGTCGGAGATTTGTCAGCATCCTTTGATCTAATTCTCTGGCCTCGCCAGGCGAAGAAATCTTCGTGATAAAGGTCAACAAGCATCGTCACACTCGTGATGAATGTATGGCAGTCGTATGGGATGTCCTACATGAGGAATTGCCCGCCGAGCCCCTCTTCTCAAGCGAAGGTGTGAATGTGTGCCCAAATTCTTTTTTTTTTGTTTTTTAGTTTGGATTCACTTGAGTTTGAAAACATCCGGTTTAATTTGAAAAACGGAGTCTCCAAGCCATTTTGATTTCCTCAAAACTTTGAAAAAAAGGATTTAGGGTTCGGAGGTTAAGTTACCCCTTGGGAAGAACGGATCGTCGTTCACCCAAGGTGCCTTGCCGAAGCAAGTCTCCCAAGATTCCATTTTTCGTGCTTGCTTGCGTGCTTTCTTGTGTGCATGTGTTGAAAAGAGGGGGGGAATGTTCCAAGTTGTCTTTCGGACGTATAAACCATTTAGTTGGTTATCGCTCGGGATTCCTTGGATTTTATGTGTTCGGGATTTTGATCCCGTCCTCATCTTGGACTTGTGATCCTCGCTATTTGACCTTGGGTCTTGCGTGATCAAGAGAAGGACTCTCTTTCATAGTCCAAAATGGGGTTCTTTAGAAAGGAGTGTCCTTAGCCCATCAATCCTACATCTTGAGACGATTGAGCTTACGTAGGGACTATTATACTCGTCTCAAGTGATAATCGGAGATATAGGGTTCAAGGTTTATCTCTTTCTAAAGAGATTGTGGCACCTTTAATGGAAGAAACAATGTAAAGATAGGATCTTTACACCGGTCCGCTCCAAAGGATGCATCAAGTACCAATGGGGACATGGGGAATGCATGTTTAGGATAAAAATGACATTTTTAATGAAAAAATGACATTTTGGGTGCAAAGGATGCTATTTGTTTGCAAAGTATGCCTTTTGATGTAAAGAAATGGTTTTTAATGCAAAGGATGCATTTTTATGTGGAAAAATAGCATTTTATATGCAAAGGATGCATAAAGATGTCATTTTGAAAGCAAAGGATGCTACTTTGAAGTAAAGTAATGATTTTAATGCAAAGGATGCATCTTTATGTATGAAAATGGGTTTTAGGTGCAAAGGATGCAATTTTAATGTAAAGGAATCATTTTTAAGTGCAAAGAATGCAACTTTTATGTAAAAAAGAGATTTTTAGGTGCAAAGGATGCACCTTTAATGCAAAGACTACATTTTTATGAGCAAAAGATGCTATTTTAATGCAAAGGATGCAAAGGGAGGGGAATATGATTTACATGTTCAAAGATATGATCTTTAACAACAATATACCAAATCCCAAGCAAATACTCCCTCCGTCCCACTTCATTTGAGACCAAAAAAAAGGGCACAACTATTAAGAAAAAGTGATGTAAGAAAGAGAAAAAGGTAAATGTTGTGAGTATGAAAAATTAAATAGGAGAGAGAATGAGTGGGAGGAATAGTTAGGAGAGAGAATGTTGTGAGTGAAAAAGTAAAATAGGAGAGAGAATGAGTGGGGTAAATAGTGAAGATTCCTTTCCATTTTGGGAAGTATCAATTGAAGTGGGACGGACCAAAAAGGAAATAAGTATCAATTGAAGTGGGACAGAGGGAGTATATAGTAATATGTAAAGCAAGGAGCAAATATATCACATATATACAAGCATAGAGCAAGATAAGGGGGATGAGAGGTTACCAATGGTGGTGACCTCTTTCTCTTTGGAGTTCGCCTAAGGAAGGGACCAACTTTTGGAGGCTTCAAGGAGGAGGGAGGTGGCTCTTAGCACTCTCAGCTTACTGAATTTTCGTAGTGATGTTTTGGTAGAGTTTTTGTGCTAAAAATTGTATATGAAAATGGGTAGAGGAGGCCTCTATTTATAGGCAGTCTGGAAAGAGCTAATGAAGCCTTGCGGCCAGGAGTTCTCTCCTAATGCAGCCGTGCGGCATTATCCCTTGTGACTCAGCATCTTTCTAGAATCATGCAAGGTGGCCTTCTAGAAGAGTTTTTATATAAAAGGAAAACGTGGTTTTTTAATTCCAAGTAATCCCTTCACCCCTCGGAAGGTTCGGAACAGTTCCCGAATTGCTTCTGAACTTTAGGAAAGTCCGGGGAATTGCCGGAAAACTTAACCGGAAGGCATGAGCCAGATTTGGGTACTTACAGAAGCCCCTCGGCAACATCACTTGCAGGGCGAGTAGGGTTGTTGATAGAAAAGGATCCCATGTGGCGAATGCCGAGACGGATTGGGTGACCAAAGTGGTCGAGTGGCTGAACCTTTGGAAGGCTACCTACGTATCCCGAGTGGGAATCAAGCCAGGCCGTAGTTTGGAATCCACCGCTGAGGAAAGGCGAAGAGGAACTGGTCTCTTGCTGGGGAAATAAAAGGGAAAGTGACCTAGGAGGTCAAGCGACTGATCCTACTGGGGATATGCTAGAAGTGACCGATGTGGTCGGATGTCTAGACCTCTATGAGGGGCTACTTCGCCACTGAGGAGTGATGAAGGAACAGGGTGACCATTGCGGTCGGATGGCTGGACCTTTTATGAAAGGCTACCTACGTATCCCAGAGAAATCAAGCCTTGATCGTAGTTCAAGCATCACTAGATAGTTAGGAACGATGTCTAGGATCCTTGAGGTTTTGAAGATTAATGGAGGAGTCATCCTAATTGACAATTAATGGAGGTTGTCACCTGATTGACAATTAGTGGAGGTTGTCACCTGATTGACAATTAATAGAGGTTGTCACCTGATGAAACTAGAGCTTACGTCACTATCGAGTGGATAGAGGTAGCTGAAGTTAGGAAAACTTGAGCGTACTTCTCAATCTGTGATAGAGGTAGCTAAAGTTTGGAGAACTTGAGCGTACTTCTCAATCTGTGATAGAGGTAGCTAAAGTTTGGAAAACTTGAGCGTACTTCTCAATCTGTGATAGAGGTAGCTAAAGTTTGGAGAACTTGAACGTACTTCTCAATCTGTGATAGAGGTAGCTAAAGTTTGGAGAACTTGAGTGTACTTCTCAATCTGGGATAGAGGTAGCTAAAGTCTTGAGAACTTGAGCATACTTCTCAATCTGTGATAGAGGTAGCTAAAGTTTGGAGAACTTGAGCGTACTTCACTATCTGGGATAGAGGTAGGTAAAGTTTGGAGAACTTGAGCGTACTTCTCAATCCGTGATAGAGGTAGCTAAAGTTTGGAGAACTTGAGCGTACTTCTCAATCCGTGATAGAGGTAGCTAAAGTTTGGAGAACTTGAGCGTATTTCTCAATCTGTGATAGAGGTAGCTTAAGTTTGGAGAACTTGAGCGTACTTCTCAATCTGTGATAGAGGTAGCTTAAGTTTAGAGAACTTGAGCATACTTCTCAATCCGTGATAGAGGTAGCTAAAGTTTGGAGAACTTGAGCGTACTTCTCAATCCGTGATAGAGGTAGCTAGAGTTTGGAGAACTTGAGCGTACTTCTCAATCTGTGATAGAGGTAGCTTAAGTTTGGAGAACTTGAGCGTACTTCTCAATCTGTGATAGAGGTAGCTTAAGTTTGGGGAACTTGAGCGTACTTCTCAATCTGTGATAGAGGTAGCTTAAGTTTGGAGAACTTGAGCGTACTTCTCAATCCGTGAAAGAGGTAGCTAAAGTTTGGAGAACTTGAGCGTACTTCTCAATCTGTGATAGAGGTAGCTAAAGTTTGGAGAACTTGAGCGTACTTCTCAATCTGTGATAGAGGTAGCTTAAGTTTGGGGAACTTGAGCGTACTTCACCATCTGTGAGATACATGTAGCTAAAGTTGGAAAACTAAAGCGTACTTCACTATCGAGGAGATAGAGGTAGCTGAAGTTTGGAAAAACTTAAGCGTACTTCACAATCTCTTTCGAATCAGAGATAGAGGTTCACCTTATTTGATTTGATTCTAACAGAGATAACAGAGATTTTTGGGAGAAATTTATAAGATTTGGGAAATTTATACGGTCTTCCGGACCGGGTAATTTATAGCCTTTCGGGCTACGAATAATGATTTGGAAAAATCGTTATTCCATTTGGAGATAACGGGAAATTTTTCGGATGAGACGTTATCCCATTTGGTGATAACGGAGATCGCGAGAGATAGCGAAATGTTATTCCTTCATTTGGGAATAACGGAGATCGCGAGGGATAGCGAAATGTTATTCCTTCATTCGGGAATAACGGAGATCGCGAGGGATAGCGAAATGTTATTCCTTCGTTCGGGAATAACGGAGATCGCGAGAGAGGTCAAAATGTTATTCCTTCATTCGGGAATAACGGAGATCGAAAAAGATGGCGAAATGTTATTCCTTCATTCGGGAATAACGGAGATCGAAAGAGATAGCGAAATGTTATTCCTTCATTCGGGAATAACGGAGATCGCGAGAGAGGTCGAAATGTTATTCCTTCCTTCGGGAATAACGGAGATCGAAAAAGATAGCGAAATGTTATTCCTTCATTCGGGAATAACAGAGATCGCGAGAGATAGCGAAATGTTATTCCTTCATTCGGGAATAACGGAGATAGCGAGAGATAACGAAATGTTATTCCTTCGTTCGGGAATAACGGAGATCGTGAGAGAGGTCGAAATGTTATTCCTTCCTTCGGGAATAACGGAGATCGAAAAAGATGGCGAAATGTTATTCCTTCATTCGGGAATAACGAAGATCGCGAGAGAGGTCGAAATGTTATTCCTTCCTTCGGGAATAACGGTGATCAAAAAAGATAGCGAAATGTTAATCCTTCATTCGGGAATAACGGAGATCGCGAGAGGTCGAAATGTTATTGCCTGCTGGCAATAACTGAGATTTTTAACAAGAAACGTTATCCCATTTGGCGATAATGGAAGGTTTCCTGGAGGAGACAACGTTATATCTGTTTGGATGTAACGGGAAGACTTAGGAGAAAGCGTTATTCCATTTGGAGATGACGAGAATACTTTGGGCAAAAGTATTTTCTATTTTGATTTGGTAATCAATTAAGGTTATTTTTCTTTGTGTATGTCACATGAGCCACGGTCTGACTCTTTTGCGGGAAGGCAATGTGGGAGGATTTTTATGAAACAATGTGTTTGGATCCATGTGTTTGGGAACTGTTTGAGACAGTTTTCAAGCAGGTGGGGTCGTATCCCTTGGGTGCGGACTGAACTGCTGTTGTTGCTGAGATGTTGTCAACGTGGACTAGAATTCCCTCTTGGGCTGAGGCTGGGTTTAAACCTCGGGTCTCGATGAATGTTCCTTTCTCACACTCTGGCATTTGAAGCTGATGCTGACAGGCTTTTACAACCAAAGACTAAAGCAGATGTCGAAGTGACCAAACCTCTCTTCGAGGGGTGGATGCGACTTATCGAAGCCCCGGTCTAAGGAAAAACTTTCTGCAAAGCCCCATGTCTTATCAAAGCAAGGAAAGATCCTTTCATTGGCAAAGCCCCAGTTGGATTAACTGAGTAGGCAAAGTTTTAGGTTACGAAGAAGTGACTTGGTGAAGCCCCAGTCTGGTGACCTAGTAAAAATCCCAATCTGATTGGCATTGCAAAAGTGATCCTGAGTTTGATCTGACCAAGACTGAATCCATTTTGTGGCACGGTGAGGAACCCGATGCGGATCCCAAAAATGACTAAAGAAGCCCCAGTCTAAAGAAATGGATTGGCAAAGTCCCAACTTTGAAGAGTTTCAAGGCAGCCCTAATGCGAATCGTAGCAGAAGAGGGAAAAACCTATCCTTTCATACTCTCTCTTTTATTTTCTTTAGTCACTCAGTCAACCTTAAGAAGATATGGACGAAGAGAATTTCAGAAATTTATACATGCAGGGGCATATTTTTTCGAAAGGTGGGAATAAATCCCGATTTTGTGTTATTTTGATGGCCTTATTCGACGTAGGCACAAAAACTCGCTTTAGGTTTGACTCTTTTGAGAGAGTATAAGCGTAGAAAGGTTTGTAAAAGTGTATGGAAGCCCCTGCTGACAAAAAATCAGTGTTTAGTACTATCTTTTCTAAGATGTAGAAAAGGAAGACTTGTCAAGACATCTGAAAACTTGTTTTATTTACAATGATCACAAGATTGCTTAAAACCCTTTATTAATGTTCGGGTTATTCAACCACTAATCTCGATATGAAAAAACATTCTTATTAACCATGAGGAGAAATTTAACCAATGTCGCGGATCAAGGTTGGCTATGTGTGAAAGGAAGGTCTGTGTATAGGGAGGTCATTGATGAGACCGGGTTTTCTGGGATTTGAATGTGTTTTTGGGAGAGGTCATTGATGAGATCGGGTTTTCTAGAATTTGAATATGCTTATGACCAGACCATTTCTGGTTGCCTACGTTTTCCTCATTGTGAGGAGCTCAGGTCGCCGTAGTTCGGCTTCGGCTGAACTGTGTTTGGCTTTGAAAAATGGGATTTGTGGTTCCTTTAGTGGAAAGGCTCGGACGAGAAGGTTGGATGATGAGGCATGAGCCTCGGGATGATTCCTTGACCAAGTCATTTTTTGGACGGCTGCTTCAATTGCTTCCTGATTTTCGTCTTTTACTGGGGAGAGATAATTGGCATATGCCTAAAAGCTTATGAAATGCTTCTGCCTTTGCTTCGACCGCCCCATTGTTATCGACAACATCTATTCTTCAAGCTTTGATTTTGCCTGTCCGTCAAGCTTTTGATTGGCGGTGCTGGGTCCTTGGCCTCAATTTTTTTTATGCGCAACCCTATTTTTTGCCTAGACTGTCCCTCTCAGGGTTTTTAGCCTAGCTGGGTATTACTCTTTTTGCACTATATTTTTCTCTTTTTCTTTCTTTTACGTGCAATCCTGTTTTTTGCCTAGACAACCCTTTACAAGGTTTTTAGCCTAGCTGGGTATTACTCTTTTTGCACTTTTTTTTTTAAAGCACATGAGGGCCAAGGCGAGCCCCTGCTTGAACTTTCTTGATACCCTTGAGGTCTAAGGCAAGTTCCTAGGTTGTTGTCGACATGGGGTCAATCTTTTGAAGCTGAGCGGCCTTTTGTGACATGTCCCTTGATGTTGCTACCGTCGTTGACTTGGTCAAGGTGACAATGAGGACATGATTTGGGAGGCGTATGGCTTGATGAAGGCTTTTGTGAGGTAAGGAAAGTGTATGGGGAAGGCATTAGTTGACTTTCTCACACTGATTAATCAGAATGTTAATTATTTTGAAAGATTATTTGTTGAGCAATGCAAGTGATCATATAAAATAAAACCATTTCATTAAATGTAATGTAGGTGTGCAAATAATGTCTTAAGTCTAGCAAGAAAAGAAGAAGACTCTTTTATAGAAAATTAAAGATTAATTACAATGTCCGTGGAGGACTTGATTGAAAGAGAAAAGTACTAGAACCTACGAAGGTTGACTGAGAGACTATATTCTTTTAATCTTTCTTAAGGATAGGTAGACCCTAGTCTAGCTACTCTTCGCTGGTTGGACTGCCAGGGAGCTTGAACTTTCCTTCGTAGATCAACCATTGAATTTCTTTCTTCAGATTCAAACACTTGTCTGTCACGTGACCATAATGATTGTGGTATTCACAGAACTTGGTCCTGTCAATGTTACGTAGGTTTCTCGGCTTATAATTCTCGAGAGGTGTGAGAAGGCCTTGTCTCACCAAATTGTCAAAAACTTTGCTCATGGGCATCCCAAAATCATCATGTTGGGTATGCATGTTTTAACCCTCCTATTTTTGTATTAGATTTGATTGATACCATAACCCCCTGTCTATTTTAAGGACTTTAGGACCCTATGTAATGAAGCTTAGACTTCAATTTTTTAGTTAAGTCCATTTTATAGATTAGGTTAAATTTAGGCTTGAAGACTGGCACAAGACTCATTGAAATTGAGAGTTGCAGTTCAAAGTTTCAAACCACCCATTCAACCGCCCTGGCAAAACCGCCCTTTGCATTTGCCTGGTAAAATCCTTTGTTTGAAACTACCCTTGAACTACTCAAGTGCAACCGCCCTATGATGAACCGCACCTTGCAGCTCATCATCAACCGCACTTTGCAACCTCACTGGAGTTACCAACCGCACTTGTCAAACCGCCTATACTCCAGAACCGCCCCAATGATTGAGACTTGAAGTGAACCACCTTTTGTCATTATAATCCACATCAGCAATGCCCAATGTCAACCACCATATCTTGTCACGTGATTCAAAGTCAGAGAAGATTTGCAAGGATCTTGAAAAGGTGACAAGTGTCCAAACCTCATTGCTTGCAGCTGGAGCATTATCAGCTTTATCTGCAACTACCGTACCAAAGGACAAA
Source organism: Adenophora triphylla var. japonica (assembly GCA_022495995.1). Classification (NCBI taxonomy): domain Eukaryota; kingdom Viridiplantae; phylum Streptophyta; class Magnoliopsida; order Asterales; family Campanulaceae; genus Adenophora; species Adenophora triphylla. The sequence goes on from JAFEMH010003974.1 coordinate 10,705, forward strand.
AGTGGTTGCTGTGGACCAATAGGAAAGCATCAAGTACTGTCCTTCATCAGCTGTGTCCAACGGCTACATTTTGGATGCTTGGGTATAAATATCCCTAATCTTCACCATTTGAAGATTGCTTGAATCTTGAGAAATTGCTGTGTTCATGAGAAGTTGAAGCTCTGCCCAGAAATTCTTAGTCCTTTGAATCTTCATCTTCATACTTCAAGAAATATTCCCCAGCCCAGAAATCAAGCCTTAACACTTTCAAGAATCATTGTGCTCTACATCTCACAGATTTAAAGAGCCTTGATCTTGTTCTCACACACACACCTCATTTGTTCTAATCACATAGATTAAACACTTGAGATACACTGGTTATAGTTTTGGATTTGTTCTTCATAGTAAAGATTTTATTGTACTTTGTAATCTCTCAAATACTTAATATAAAATCTCTCTTAGAAATCCAAGACTAATCATCTTGGTAGTGGACGTAGATCGTTTATCGATTGAACCACTCCAAATAGCATGTTCTTACTTTCTGCAATTATATTTCTTGTGCTTACTAATTATTTATCTTTATCTCTGTTTGATCTTTATTTAGATATTCATTATTGTGAAATAGTGTTTGGAGTTAACATTGTCAAAACCTCACTTGTTTGTAAACCGCACGTACCAACTACTTTATTAAAACCGCTTTATAAACCTCCTCTATCAAAACCGCTTTATAACTCTAAATATTCCGCTGTGCATTTTACACTATCACTTGCAGTCTATCATCAACTGCAAGAGGATTTTGTAAGCAAGAGGTTTAGTTTTTAAAAGAGGGCGAAAAATTTTAAACAGCTATTCACCCCCCCTCTAGCTGTATTTTCACCCTTGTTGCCACCTTTGGGACCAACAAGTGGTATCAGAGCTAACACATTTTAAAACCACAGTTTTTCAAGCTTAACAGCTTGTGTGCCGATTCGATATGGCAACCTCAAAGACAATGACTACTGTTAACTATTCACACATTCCAATGTTGGACGAAGACCACTTTGACATCTGGAAGTGCCGAATGCTTATTCATTTGGAAAACGTGGTTTTTTAATTCCAAGTAATCCCTTCACCCCTCGGAAGGTTCGGAACATTTCCCGAATTGCTCCTGAACTTTAGGAAAGTCCGGGGAATTGCCAGATAACTTAACCGAAAGGCATGAGCTAGATTTGGGTACTTACAGAAGGTCATGATGTTTTTCTAGCAGCTCCAACATCGCAGCAGGACACGAGATGTCCTTATGTCTGGGTTGAGCCGACAGACGACAACGAATCAGGACTCTCCAGAGTCGAAGACGCGACAGATCCGCAGGAAGATCCCTACATACATATGCTCAGTTTCGAGGACTGTACCAGTTCCGATGAGGTCACCTACGACGAGGGCTCCAATACCATGAAAATTGTCAAGCTCAATATCCCGTACAGGCAGTTATCCGGCGAATGGAAATAATTGGTTGACACGACAAAGAACCCATCAGATCAAGTAACGGACGACGACTTCGTCAACATTATCTTTTCCAGATATCCCGATGATGCCAAGGATCCGGTCCTTATTATCAGATTCTTCAATGCCAAAGTTACCCTCGACGACTGCCTGCTCATGGTAAACGAGGCCCTGGCCAATCGAGCTCAAAGCTCATCATCACTTCTGACTACCAGCCCCAGTGGCAACCGGCCCATGCCGTCAGTCAAGCTTACAGCCAAGAGCGCCGCCAAGGCCAAGGGCATCAGCAAAGGAGACAAAGCTCCTCACCCTGCTCCTGATCAGATCAACTTCGGGAACGCTTCCAGTAGCCACCCTTAAAACATCTGTAAAAGTCTTCCCCGCAAGACAGATCAAGCTTTCAAAGAAAGGAATGATCACCTCAGCATCAACATGCTCAAGTTCGACCCTGCTCCCAGCCATCACGGCCACGGATTCTGGCATCCCGCCAGCAAACTACTAGCTCTGATAGACTTGGCTATCCAGCGGGATCACGAGACTATCAACATCGCAGAATTCAATACCCCCATGGGTTTAATCAAACAGATCTGGGCAAACTTCTTGGTAACTGAGATCAAGGAAGACCGCATGGAATGTCCCAGCCTGACTTCCTTCGTCAATATAATCCAAGTGTTTCCGCCATTTGGGGATTTGGATGTGATTATAGTTCTAGACATCAGTCAGACGGCGCCCACCTACGGAGACTGTTTAGCTCTCGCAAGGAAAGCCCTCATGGAACTAGCCCATCAAGAGAACTGTCTCTGGGACGAGAACCAAGCTCAGAAGACTCACAGGGACCAAGCCCTTAAAGCGTCATGAGCAGCTTCAGATAGAAAGCTAGAGGCCACTCTAGACCTGTTCAACCTCAAAGGTTTTGCCCACGGCAACTTCCTGGACTACCATCATTTCTCATCAAACCCCCTCTAGCAAGGGAGTCCGGTCAACGGTCCCGACGACCTAGGAGATGGGAGGATTGGAACGGATCATTTCCGCTCTCAAGCTAAAAGGCCAACTGAAGGAGGAAGGTCTATTCAAAAAGAAAAGAAAGATGGAAATACATCTCCAGCAACTGCTCAGGGAGATTCCACAGACTACGGCATTCGTTTACAAAAACGATCAACTGGGGCAGCAGCCAGTTACATGGGCAGATGTTCGGGAAGCCTTGTACTCACCTTCCGACATACCTGCCACTCAGATAAAGCAGAAGAAAAAGCTCTCCCCGATGGAAGTTTATCTAGACTGCCGCATACAGTTCAAGGAAGCACTGGCTATTCTCACGTGGGAAGAAACACAGGCGCTAACTCTCGACGTAGGCTCTACTGCAAGAGAGTTGATCTGGGCTAAAAGTGGAGGAAAATTAGCAAACCATGACTATCGCCTAACACAACTCCAGAATGCCCTGAGCATGCTCAGTAAGAAGGAAAGAAGTGAGGTATACCATGAAAAGATCAAGGAGACTGTTCGCTTGAACCAAGAACTCTCTAACCTCCCCCGGAGGGTCGGCAACGCACAGTTAAATTCTGGCAACCACTGCTGCGCACTGACATTCGAACAGCTGCGGCAAACCATAGACTCCCTCCCTGCGGAGGCACCCAAGCCAATATCCTGGGATAGAATCCGGAAAGCTGCCGAAGCCCCCGGGAATGCATCTACAATCAACGAATTGAGAGAAAACATATGGCCCTATGCTTCGAGGAATCCTCCTCTGACTATGTCTCAGCTCAGAGCGACCTGTTCAGAATGGACCAAACCTGATGTCAGCGTCCTGACCCGATCGGGTCAAATCCATGTATTACCACCCAAGGCCACCAAAAAGCCAACGGAGCCAGAACCGCAACCCGGCCTGCCCGAAGACACAAGTTCCGTGAAGGAGGACCCGATCCTCACTCAGCTCAAGCAGACCCAGGCGAACATTTCCCTTTGGTCCCTGCTCACATCTTCATATCCTCACAAGCTCAAGCTAGAGGAAAGTTTGGCTCGCACCATGGTCCCCGTGGATGCAACCCCAGACGAAGTAATTCAGATGATCGACAACATCCACTACGGCAACATCATCACCTTCACAGATTTGGACCTGCCAAAATATGGGGTTGATCACAATGAGCCGCTCTACATCACAGTTCAGCTGGACGAGCGTCGCCTTCCCCGTGTGTTGGTAGACGGAGGTTCCGGAATGAATGTCTTGCCTGCCAAGATGATGGACCTGCTTGACATCAAGCCTACAGATCTGAAGCCTTCAGTCCACACTGTCAAGACCTATGACTCTACTTCCGCACAGTTCTTGGGGTTGCTACTCTAAATATCTAGTTAGGCAAGCGGATGATCCCTACCGAATTCCAAGTGTTGTACATTCCTATCACTTTCACAGCCATCCTGGGGCGACCCTGGCTGCATCAAATGAATGGCGTGGCATCCACCCTTCACCAATGTATCAAGTTCATGCAAGGCAACGAGCTAACAACAGTCTACGGCGACAGCGTCACCACCGAGGGGACCAGCACCAACGGCATTCCAGTGTTAGAAATCAAGCATGATGATGATATGGCATTAACTGGATTCACTTTGGAGACCTCCAAGATCCAAATATGCAGCGTGGACCTTCCACTGTTTCAGGACAAAATCCCTCTCGCCATGAAGATGATGAAACTCATGAACTTCATCCCAGGACTGGGGCTCGGCAAAATGTTACAAGGCCAACACCAAGTCATCGAAGTCAAGGACCACACCACGGTTCAGGGGCTCGGTTATGTGCCAACACCAACTGACATCAGGAAAAACAAGAGGCTCGCCAGTACCAGGGCAGCAGCCCACAGAAGGAAAACCTCCAACGGCACACCCAACCTCAAACCTTACAGTTTCGACCTCGCTCATTACTTCAACAAGGGAACCGACAGCAAAACTGAGGGGACAGACAAGGGAACCGACAGCAGAACTGAGGGAACGACAGCGGAACCGACAGCAGAACTGATGGGACCGAAAGTGGAACTGATGAAGATGAGAAAGAAACAGGGAAAGTCAGCACAGAGACTACAGAAAGGATGGAAAAGCTAGCACGGGACCTCAAGCGTTTCAGAGGACTCAAGCCTAATCTGATAAGGGGAGCGTTCCTCGACATCACAGCTCTACCTGGGCCAATTGCCACCACAGTTCAGCATCAGTACACATTCAAAGGAATCCCAGACATGGAAGAGCAGCTCGAGACACTCTTCATGGGAAACAAACTGTTTGGGTCAGCCGCCGAGGCCACATTTGAGACAGTAACTCCAAAGCAGAAGGAACCGGAATTCATAGAAGTTTCTCTCAGTGGACCCGCTCTACAGAGTCTTTTTGAAGAAGTCATGGAGGTGCCAAACCTGATTGACCTGGGCTCCGAAAATAGCATGATAGCCATGATTGGGACAGCAGAAGCCAAGCCTCTCGACCCCCGAACCCTCATCAAGCATCCAACAATGCCACTAAAAAACTGGGTAACTTTCACTGGACCAAGGGCAAGCCAGACAGAAATGGAAGACAAGCTGGGCCTGCACCCACATCTCCCTAAACCCGATCTCAAACCCTTTGAGTAGTCCTTGTCAAAGTCCAGTCCTCTGAGTCGTCCAACGGCCTCACGCCAGAAGACTATGATAATGTAGCCAATAATGTATTTCCGTTCGCATTTAATGAAAAGTCTGACCTTTGGGAGTATCCCGTCATTGCCACTTTAACAACTGATAAGTTAACAAACAACTTAGAAGATGTTAATAATGACTCACTTGATAAAGAAGCAGACACATTAAACGAACAATACATTAAAGAAGTTCTCAAGCGTGTAGTAGACCAAGAGGACAATCGGGCCCAAGCTGCCGAAGAGGTTATGACTAAAGTGAACCTGGGGTCAGTGCAAGAGCCTAAAGAGACACAAGTGGGCAGTTTCTTCGCCGGTGCAGAAAAAGAAGCCCTGATAAATCTCCTCAAAGAGTATGTTGACGTGTTCGCCTGGTCATATCAGGACATGCCAGGACTCGATCCCTCAATCGTGGAGCACAGGATTCCCCTGGATCCAGAATCCAAGCCTATCAAGTAGAAATTGCGCAAGATTAAGCCAGAGTGGTCCTTGCAAGTGAAAGAAGAAATTGAGAAAATGCTCCGCATCGGCTTCATTAGAGTAATTGAGTACCCAACCTGGCTCTCCAACATCGTGACGGTCACCAAGGCCAATGGGAAGGTCAGATGCTGTGTGGATTTCCGAGATCTCAACAAGGCCAACCCTAAAGATGATTTCCCACTGCCCAACATCGACATGCTAGTCGACACCACAACAAATTTCGAAGTAAAGTCCTTCGTGGATGGGTTTGCCGGATACAATCAGATCAAAATGTCCGAGGAGGATGAAGCCAAGACTGCTTTCACCACTCCGTGGGGGACATACTGTTACACGGTCAAGCGAGGCAAAGTACTGGGGTACATGGTTATAGAAAGAGGTATCAAAGCCAATCCCAAGAAAATCAAGGCCATCATCGACATGAAGCCGCCACAGACACTGACAGAAGAGAAAAGTTTATGGGAAGACTTCAGTACATCAGTCGCTTCATCAACCAATTGACATCTATCTGTGAGCCAATGTTCAAGCTGATGAAGAAGAATGCCGACATCAAATGGGACTCCGAGTGCCAGACAACTTTCGAGAAAATCAAGACATACTTGGTGAATCCCCCAATCCTGTGCCCGCCACATGAAGATAAATCACTCCTCCTATACCTGACAGTAACAGACACGTCAATTGGAGAAATGTTGGCACAAGAACAGAAAGATTCCAAGGTTGAGCATGCAATCTACTTCGTAATCCGAAAGCTTCAGGGAAGTGAACTCAGCTACTTAGCATTAGAGAAAACTTGTATCGCCTTGGTATGGGTAGTCGAGAAACTGAAATACTACATGCAGTCAGATTCAGTGCTCCTGGTCTCCAAAACGGACCCCGTCAGATATCTCTTCGACAAGCCATCTTTGTCAATGAGACTAGCCAAGTGGTCATTCTTCCTGGCCGAATTCGACATCAAGTACATGGTCAGAAAATCAACAAAGGGCAGAGTAATGGCAGATCAGCTGGCAGACTTCCAAAGCGTGAACCCAAGGGTCCTGATCCGCAGTTTTCGGATGACGGGATCTTCTCACTCGACAGCGCAAACCGCTGGCAACTCTTCTTCGATGGGGCGGCCAACAAGAAGGGAAATGGTATTGGAATGCTTTTGGTCGATCCTAAAGATGAGCACACTCCCATAGCCATCAAACTGAATTTTGAAACAACCAACAATGCAGCAGAGTACGAAGCTTGCGCAGCCGGCCTGGAAGCTGCTCTTGAGCGCAACATCTCAGAACTGGAAGTATACGGAGACTCAGCATTGATCATCAATCAAGTGTCCAACAAATGGAAGACGATAGATTCTGGCCTCCAGAAATACCACACGTACATGGAGGAGCTCATTGCTCAGTTCAAGGACATCTCTTTCCATTATTTGCCATGAGACAGAAACCGCTTCGCAGATGCCCTGGCTACCCTAGCATCTCTTGTCGAGATTCCCGAAGGGAAATCAGTAAAACCCCTTAGAATAGGCAGACGGGAAACACCCTCTTATTGCTGTGAGATCGAAGTTGAACATGAACCGATCGACGAACCCTGGTACAATCAAATCTACCAGTACCTCCAAAATGGAGAAGCTTCCTTCATAAATGAAGATGGAAAATACAAAGAAGGGATCAAAGCCAAAAACATGATGGCACTAAAATGCCTGGCATCCCATTTCGTCATTCTTGGGGGTATATTGTACAAGAAACGCCACCAAGGACCACTCCTACGGTGTGTAAATAAGGAAAAAGCCTGCGAGCTGATGAACGAAGTTCACAACGGAACCTGCGGTCCGCACATAAACGCCAGAGCATTGATACAGATCATCCTCCGTATGGGCTATTATTGGGTATCAATGGAAACAGACTGCATCCAGTTCGTCAGAAGCTGCGACAAATGTCAATGGTTCTCCAACCTCAATCACATTCCTCCTCACGAACTCTATTGCATGACTACACCTTGGCCTTTCGCCACATGGGGAATTGACGTCATCGGCAAAATCACTCCGCCAGGGAGCAATGGTCACGAGTTCATATTAGTCGCAGTCGACTACTTCACCAAATGGGTAGAAGTCAGATCATACAAGGTACTGAATTCTAAGAAGGTGGCCGAGTTCATCAAAGAGAACTTCATGTGCAGATACGGGGTGCCCAACGAGATCATATCCGACAACGGAACCCACTTTGAAGGAGATTGTGACCAACTGTTGACCGAGTTCAGAGTTACATGCCACAAGTCTTCTCCCTACAGACCACAGACTAATTGTGCAGTAGAGGCAGCGAACAAGACTCTCACAATGATAATCAGAAAAATGACCGTCAGAGGTCGGGATTGGCCCGAGAAGCTACATCTAGCGCTCTGGGGATACTGAACATCAGTCAGATTCGCCACAGGGGAGACTCCTTTCGCACTTACATACGGAATGGAAGCATTGTTACCCGTGGAATTGGAAATTCCATCCCTCGTAGTCCTCTAGGAAAACGGAATCAATGAAGTCGAATGGCTTCAGAGTCGTCACGACAAACTTGCTCTACTCGACGAGCGCAGATTGAAAGCCATGGAGCACACTCGTGCCTACCAAAGCAGGATGGCCCGAGCATTTGATAAGAAAGTCAAGATCCGAGACATCAGAGAAGGCGACATGGTGCTAAAGGAAAAGCCTCCTACGCAAACCAATCCCCTTGGAAAGTGGGAGCCTACCTGGATAGGCTCGTTCGTGGTACAAAGAATCTTCTCTGGAGGAGCCATGAAGTTAGCAGATTTGGACGGGAACCTTTTCGTTAACCCCGTAAACGGAAGCAAGCTCCGCAGATACTTCGTTTGAGGAAGAGCCTGAGTCAACTCTCCTTCCCCATACACCACCCCTCAGTAAAATTAAAGTGCTAAAAGAGTAATACCCAACTGGATACATTCCCGATAATGATCTAGGTAAAAAATAGGGTCACACTTCTTTTGTCTTTATTTTTCTCAAATATCACCTAAAGTGTCGAACTACGGTGACCTGAGCCCCTTAGTCCAATTGTAAAAGGGGAACGTAGGCAGCCATCATTGGTTCGGTCTCAAAAACAAAAAAAAACAAATAGGCACCAATTGCTTGTGTTTCGAAAAACTCTTTAAATTAACCTACAGATTAATGACGGTTAAAACAATCTTTGATGAGTTCAAGCACGGTCAACTCTTGACTCGCTACACGTTAGCAAAACTACAATAAACATTAATCAATTAATGTGTCTGCAATGACAGTGGGTGGATACTCCGGACAGCAAGGTCAACCTAGTCCCCCGTACTTGGTCCTTCATCCTTCTTCCCCTTCCCTTTTCCGCGGCAAGTATTCTTCACCTTCACAGGGAATATTCTCGTAGTCCTTCTACCTGGCTCTGGGACCTTTCCCGATGCCTCCGTCAAGCCTGCAGCTGCCAACGCAGCCCTCTCCCTAGCTCTATCGTGAACTGCATCTCTCCAAGTCATCATGACCATGCTTTGATCGGCCGCCCGACTAGCATTGGCCTCATAATCAGCCATGTCGTCCCCAGTACGATCCTGAGGGTTAGCCGCCGCTTCGGCCCTCCTCAAAGTCGAGCTGTCAGGGTAATTAGGGCCCAACAGCTCACTCCTTCTCCACAAAATGGCCATCTGTGTCTCCCCCATACACTCCTCATACCAGTTCAAATACTGCGTAAACAGAACAATGCCCCCTCTCCGGTGAAAGAGAACCCTGGCAGGAAAGGACGTATGTTGCCATAGCTGCGTGAGAAGCAACAGCGTCGAAGGATCCTCCATCGAAAGAGATCCCACCTCGAAGGTAGCAGCATGACCCAAACCCGTCAACGGCACCTGCTCCAGCCCGTATTGCCGCAGCACCTAGGATGGACTGTAGAAAGATGTCTGGTTCACTCCCGGTACTCAGACAACCAGAAGACCCCCCTGAGCGTTCCGACAAGTTTGAAGCTTCCAATGAGGAACCAACCATCGCAAGTGATGCGTGCGAAGTCTGGCCATCCAGAGCTCCAGTTCAGCCTGATTGCCCCCTATCACCACAGGACGTCGAGAAAAGGACCAGGGGTCACATGACACTGGAACCTCGGGCACCATCTGCAATCGCTCCCTCAACCACAGAGTGAGCATAGCGGGACTCCCTCCCCACATGTATCGGCTGCCGGTCGCCATCCGACCTATGCCAAGGAACGTCTCGCCCAGGACCAAAGGCACGATGTCTCCCCCGTTCCGGCACTGCCTCACCAGGTCCAGTATACTGTGATGGCACACACCCAGGGACGTGAACGTAAATAAAGTGGCAATTGCGCACAGAGCAAAAGCATCCCATGCGAAAATGCTCCCCTCAACACCGGCAAATTTATCGGGCAGCCCCGAAATGTCAACATAATCTGCGTTCGGTATTAGCATCCCGTATGCTTCTTCAACTGAGATACCAAGCAAAGACACTAACTTCTCAACGGTGGCCATGCCGCCCATCAAAGGAAGAACTAGTTGTTCCGTCTCAGGTCCTCCCAGTATAGCCTGGAAATTTTCAAACGTGGGCGTAATCTCGTTGTACGAAAAGTTGTACACGTCCCTCCTCACGTCCCAGAAGCGAGCCGCAGCTCTCAAGAGATCCCAATCCGGCATGAGCTCCTTCAAAGCCCAAACCGATTTCATCCCATAACAACCCTCGAAAAAATCCTTGCTTTGCCTCGTGTGGTGATGTACCCACGACTGGAAATTATCCAAGTATCGTTCTTGCATCTGAGACGATAACCTAGGAAATGGAGCCATGGAAAGAACAAAGGAAACCTTCAAGAATTTAAGAGAGAAATTCAGTTGTTTGATCAAAGGCAAACGTGATGTTTTCGAAATTGCAGAAACTCGATTGCAATTTAAAACAATCTGGAAATTGAAGCCCAGTCCGGCCGGACTGTTTTTCAAGTTGACTTGGTCAACTCTGTAGCCAGCTGCCTCAATTTAGGAACATTTCCAAACCACATCCTGTTCAAGCCTTATTTAAACTACGTGCATCCATAGTTTAAATCAACCACTGCCGACACCACATCCGCCCCGGGCTCGTGCAACAGTGCAATTAATTAAATAACAGTACATATAGATATAAATTTTGACCAGTTCAAATTTTATGCATGTCTCATTATTATTTATTTTTGATCAACCTACTTGCTTATTTGCCAAAAATAAAGGAAGGTAATCACTAAATAAATATGCAAAATACAAGGTTTAGCCTCAAAGGCCCTTTCAAGTACAAATCAAATTGTTTGGACAATACACACATTTGTCTAAAATAAAAGAGGACTACTCAGAGTCCTGTTCGTCATCCGAGCACTCGAAATACTGCCCCGCCGCAGCCGGATCCACAGAGGACAGGTAATCCCCGAATTCCTCAAGGCGGGAATACGAGAAAGGCCGCCTCCGCGCATGCGTCCCCGAGGACTCTCCTCGTTCGTGCCCTGAGTAAGAAGAGTGACGAGCTCCGAACCCCGCCGTCTCACCAGAGAACTGGCCAAACCCCTGCGTAAAATCTGCCTCGCCAGTCGTGGAGGCAGACGAGTCTCTCGCTGCAGACGGCCTAGATGGCATCGGCTCATGCACAGCCGCACTCCTCCGGGAACTACATCGCAGGAACTCCACGAGTCTCCTGGCATAGTTGGCTATCCCATCCATATGCCTCACGGCCTGGTTGTAAGTACGGCCAGACACCTGCAAATCAGGAAAGCCGTCAAAAGACAAACAGACAGCACAGATGCAACATTTGCAGAATGCTACTATCAAATACAGAAAATCAAATCAAAACACTCACCGAAGCATTGAGATCCACTCTGTACCGAGGCCTCATCTCCTCCGGAATAGGGATCATCAGTCGCCTGCGAGAACCATCAGGCCCCTCATACGCCAGCCGAGCGCGAGGGAACGGGTAGTCCCGGGGATATGCAGGGCCCTCACCCTCCCTGTGCAGCACCTGCGGGCTCCTCAGCCTCGTCCTCAGGAAGATGTCATAGTCGGTGCCCTCTATGATAAACTCAGTATAAAACACGCCCTGTCTGTACCGCTGCAAATCCTATATCGGTATCAGCAAAGGATACTGCATGTGTGGAGGCGGGTCCATCGGAACCAAAGGAAGGGACCCCGGACCGTGCTGATAGGTCACCCTCTCTCCCAAATACATCGCATCGCAATAAAGCCCCACCAGTAGCTTCCACCGACATGTGACGTCCCTAGCAGCATGGACCACAAAAGCCTCAATTCGGATCCACCAAGTCAGCTGGATCCGCCCAGAAAACTCTCGGCTCATGGCCAGAGACACCTCCTCATAAGTCAGCCGAGTACCCTCCCTCGACGTTGCTGGCTTCTTCGCTGCCTTCTGCCAAATCAACATGGCAGGGAACATGGACGCATACTCCTCCTTGGTCTCCCACCTCTGCGGGTGGAACACCTCCAAGAACCACACCTATCAAACACATGGAAAATTATGTCAGCTACAAAGCAGATACATACGAGTACAAAATGAGACAAGGAAGGGAGAAATAAGGGAACTTACATCCAAGGCAAACACAAAGCAGCCTAAAGTGTTCTCCTCTCCCCGCGAGAACCTGTCCAAAGCATGGTAGAGCTCGATCAGACCAGCCTCCCCCCATGCGAACCCTCTCACGGCATCCAGATCAGTCAGTGAGCCGAGCAGAGGAAAGTGACATGATGTGTCAGCAGTAGGAAACAGGGTAGCTGACAAAGCAAACCATAAGAACCCTCGAGCCAGATGCTCTGATGTCATCCTCGGGGATCCCTCCAAATACTCCTCCATACCCCTCCTCAGATAAGCCTCCATCGGCCCGTACCGAATACCCAAGCCCCTAGCATCGGTAATATCAAAACCCAGCAGCTCCGACAACTGCTCCGGGGTATAGCCATCCACCCACACAAGTGTGTTGCCCCAGAATGGCAACCCGGTAATCACCGCGAAGTCAGTGGGAGTCACGGTCGCCTCCCCCCACCTGAAGTGGAACGTGTGGGTCGTGTCCCACCAGTACTCGCTCAGAGCGACATGCAAGACCCTCGCCCTCTGCGTCGAAGCCACCATGGCTACTGCGCTGATAAATCCAGCCAAGCCGGAGTCAACCACAAACTGATGTGGACTCCTCTCTCCATCCCGAGCCTCGTCTGGGAGAATCTCCCACAGCGCTCGAACCGCCTCAAAGGCTCCCCTACTCTTCAAGTTGATAACGTTAACCGGCCCTCGCCCCTGCAGGTGAACACGGCAAAAATACGTTACTATAGAAACAACATCTACATAATGCACAAACGCATATCGAAATGATGAAACACAGATATAGTTCATTTTCCTAAAATATTTCCATCCCAGTTGGAGTATTAACGGTCCAAAATCCCAAGAAAGTACAAATATTCCAAAACTCCGTCGAACTCAAAACTTTCAAAACATTTCAAAAAATCCGTCGAAATAGAAACTTTCAAAACATTTCGAAAAATCCGTCGAATTCGGAACTTTCAAAACATTTCGAAAAATCCGTCGAATTCGGAACTTTCAAAACATTTCGAAAACTCCGTCGAATTCGGAACTTTCAAAACACTTCGAAAAATCCGTCGAACCCGGAACTTTCAAAACATTTCGAAAAATCCGTCGAACTCGAAACTTTCAAAACATTTTGAAAAATCCGTCGAAGTCGGAACTTTCAAACATTTCGAACATTTCGAAAAATTACTCTGTCCCAACTTAAACTTACTTTAATTTTGGAAAACACCCCTAGGCATGGAATTTTGCAACCAAAATTTTTATGTTATCTACCCATAACGTCAATTGAACTAAACTCTAGTCAATTTCGACAAAGGCACATAGCAAAGTCAAAAACCCCAATTCGGGCACCAAGAACCCTAACTCATTTCTAATCGAATTCCTAAAACTCAAAGAATGCACATTCTAGAAATTAACGGAATTTAGAGGATGTTTACCTGTCTTTCGATCCCTTCCTTGGATTTATGATTTGAACCTGGTCAAATTCAGTCTCAGTCCGGTCGGACTCTTTTGCAAGATAAAAGATTCCTTGCCATTTTGGCCCCTCAGCTTCTCACAATTTCACTTTTACCCCTTTTGGCCCCCCAAAAGTGTAAAATTTCCCCAAGTTAGACCTTTCTAACACCCTCTCCCCGAGGATAAATCCTAGTTAGACATTTCTAACGTTTCGTCTCCAGAAGTTAAACTTTCAGTTAGTTTTCACTAACGTTCCGTCTCCAGACATTAAATTTCCAGTTAGTTTTCACTAACGTTTCGTCTCCAGACGTTAAATCTCAAACCGTCTTCGGACGTTAAATCACAATTCCGTCTCCAGACGTTAAAATTCCAGTTAGTTTTCACTAACGTTTCGTCTCCAGACGTTAGATTCTCAGTTAGTTTTCACTAACGTTCCGTCTTCAGACGTTAAATTTCCAGTTAGTTTTCACTAACGTTTCGTCTCCAGACGTTAAATCTCAAACCGTCTTCGGACGTTAAATCACAATTCCGTCTCCAGACGTTAAAATTCCAGTTAGTTTTCACTAACGTTTCATCTCCAGACGTTAGATTTTCAGTTAGTTTTCACTAACGTTCCGTCTCCATATGTTAAATTTCCAGTTAGTTTTCACTAACGTTTTGTCTCCAGACGTTAAATCTTAAACCGTCTTCGGAGGTTAAATCACAATTCCGTCTCCAGAAGTCAAAATTCCCATTGGTTTTCACCATCATTCATCTCTCCGACCGCCATTCGTAAGCTCGACCATCCCAATTCAGCGGCAATCAAGGTAAGCCCGCACAACAATCCCTCTTCGGCCATCCTCGTAAGCCCGAATACCTTTTCACTCCAGCAAGTGAACATCCACTTCCCCGGCCGCCAGTCGTAAGCCCGACCATCCCAATTCAGCGGCCATCAAGGTAAGCCCGCACAACAATCCCTCTTCGGCCATCCTCCTAAGCCCGAATACCTTTTCACTCCAGCAAGTGAACATCCACTTCCCCGGCCGCCAGTTATAAGCCCGACCATCCCACTTCAGTGGCCATCAAGGTAAGCCCGCACAAAAATCCCTCTTCGACCATCCTCGTAAGCCCGAATACCTTTTCACTCCAGCAAGTAACCATCCACTTCCCCGGCAGTCATCGTAAGCCCGACCATCCCATTTCAGCGGCCATCAAGGTAAGCCCGCACAACAATCCCTCTTCGTCCATCTTCGTAAGCCCGAACATTCCTCCCCAGCAGGATCCTAAGACAATCCGTCTAAGAAGAAACGTCAATCAATCGTTCCTAACTAGTTCTGTTAGAACTCTGGGCACTTTTCCCCAGCAATGTGTCAGTCTCTCCCGAGATCACATCCCGTTCCTAACCCCGTCGTTAGAACGTCAATCCTTCCATGTTGTTATGACATCCATTTGACACAGGCATTCCCGTCATTTCCACCATATCCCCAGCAAATAAAACCTGGCCGTCATCATAAGTCCAGCCCCCAAGGCAGAAACGCCTTCATCTCCGGACAAACACGTCCTCGTAATCTCGGTCTGAGGCGCCACACGCCCTCGAATGTTTCAGTAATCTCGGTCTGAGGTGCCACATGCCCTCGAAAGTTTTAAGTATTCTCGGCCTGAGGCGCCACACGCCCTCGAATGTTTCAGTAACCTCGGTCTGAGGTGCCACACGCCCTCGAATGTTTCAGTAATCTCGGTCTGAGGTGCCACACTCCCTCGAATGTTTCAGTATTCTCGGCCTGAGGCGCCACACGTCCTCGAATGTTTCAGTAACCTCGGTCTGAGGTGCGACACGCCCTCGAATGTTTCAGTAATCTCAGTCTGAGGCGCCACACGCCCTCGAATGTTTCAGTATTCTCGGTCTGACGCACCACACGCCCTCGAATGTTTCAGTAACCTCGGTCTGAGGCGCCACACGTCCTCGAATGTTTCAGTAATCTCGGTCTGAGGTGCCACACGCCCTCGAATGTTTCAGTAATCTCGGTCTGATGCGCCACACGCCCTCAAAGGTTTTAAGTATTCTCGGTCTGAGGCGCCACACGCCATCGAAAGTTTCAGTAATCTTAGGTTCAGACGCCTCACAATAGTCTCCACTAAGGTTCAGATGCCTCACAATAGTCTCGCTTAGGTCAAGGTCCCCACGCACGGCCCTTGCTCCTACGAACTACGACCGGCTTGATTCCCGCTCGGGATACGTAGGAATCCTTCCTCTAAGGGTCCAACCAGCTGACCTCTCAGGTCTCTCCAAATAAGGCATCCCCCGATTGGGATCCTTATCTTTTTCAAACTTGGCACTTCCTTCGAAAGTGATGTCGCTGAGGGGCTATTTGTAAGTACCCAAATCCAGATCATCAAAATCGTTAAAAGTTAACCGGAATCCGTTAGATGGCCCGCTCCAAGTTAATCGGAACCCGTTAAACTCCCCGTTCTCAAGCCAACAAGACATCCTGGGACTGCCCCGTGCATCCCAACGTCAAAGCGTACTCAACACACGTTGTCACACGTAAAAGTACAGCTTTTCCTGAAAAACGCACTTTCCGGCACTTTTTGGGGGCATTTCGGACATTTTTCGGACAGTTATTTAAAAAACGGATAAAACCGGGAATAACGGGACGAAAACCCTAACCCTAGTGAGTCACAGGGGCACGTGACACGCATGCCACAGTCCTCCGGTCAACATCAATCAAATTTCAGAGTGAAAAAACCAAAATACCCCTGAGATGTTGTCACAGTCCGTCCGGACTGTTTTACAGGCAAGACAGAATCCCCAGCAAGTCCTCCCATTTTCCAAAATACCACAAACCCCCCCAAATTCAGGTAAAGTCCGTCCGGACTCTTTTGCAAATTTACCCTATAAATACAGAGGGTTGTCAAAACATTTGAGGAGGAAAAATTTAATCCATTTTCACCATTAGCCACTGCATAACCCAATTCCACCCTCTCTCGAGCCCCGTTTTGTCTCAATTTGCGTGAAAGCTTCATATTTCAATCAAACACGAACCAAACAACCTCGAAACACCGTTCCAAACACTAAAATGTATCCCGTATACGTCAACCGAGCCAAAAGAGTCAACCCCTAGCCATAGGTAACACTCTCTCTCCCTAAACACTCGTTCCATCTCGGTTTACGTGCCAACCGCTACAACCGTTTCGGTCAAAAGTTATTGAAATGTAGACGTCACCGTAGACGGGTCCGATATGTTTTAGTCCAAGATCCTCTTCTCTCCCGTAAGAGAAGTAATCTCGGGTTAAAACGGCATTCCGGCCCCGTTTCTTTACTTTTATGTCATTTAACGGTCCGGATCGTTTGATCCGTTGAATGTCATTTACTTTACGCAACTTTATAGTCCGAACCGTTCGGTTCGTGATAGTCATTTAAAATCCGGATCGTTTGATCCGTTGAATGTCATTTACATTACGCAACTTTACAAGTCTGAGCCGTTTGGTTCGTTGATCGCACCTTTAAAATCCGGATCGTTTGATTCCGTTGATACCACATTTTAAATACTGTCATTTACATGTCCGAGCCGTTTGGCTCGTGATAGTATTTACTTATCAAAGTTCGAGTCGCAAAATGATTTGTTGATCGCATATCATTTAATGCTTTTTTCCCGTAAAATCGCTAACAATGTAAAGCCCGGTTCAAAACCGGAGTTCGTCATTCGAACTCTCTTTCAAAACGTGCAAAGTGACGTTTGGCATCCAAACGATCATCTTTAAAACTCAAAACCCGACGTTTGACATTCAAACGCTCTTTTCTTAAAAGTCAACATTTGACACTTAAGTTAAAGATTCAAAACGCGTCACTCGCACCTCTTTTCCTAAAAAACTCCAAAACCGACGTTTGTCATTCAAGCGCTCGCCTTTTCCAAAAGAATCATAAAATCAACGTTTGACATTCAAACCAAGATTAAGCTTGTCATTCAAGCCTCCATTTTCAAAATGCACACACACACACACACACACACACAATTTTGAGAAAGGTAGAAAGACTCGTCATATGAGGCGTTTCGGGTGATCTCAAAAATACTCTTCCCGAAACGTAACGTGACCTCCGAACCTAACAATTTCTGGTACTAAAAAAAGCTATTTGTCATGTTTTTGCTACCAATAAAAACGACACCCCTTTTCAAATCCTTTTCCAAGTTTTTGCTACCAATAAAAACGACACCCTTTTCACTAAGCCGTTTTTCAAAGTTTGGGCTCAAAATACAAAACCGCATGGTGACTCCTCTCCTTCCCGAAAGCGAGGTCCCAAACACCCGCGAAAGACAACCGCCTCGCCGCGCAGCCCGCACGCGATCCCGGGTAATTTCACTCGATGAGTTACTTCACCAAGTTCAAGGAGATGGTCGACCAAATTGAAGAGGACCTGACGGACAGAGAAGTGATAAATTGCTTCAGGAATGGGGTGACCTCTGCAGATTTAGACTACGAGCTACAAGTCAGGAGCGTGAAGACCCGACAAGAACTGTTTGAAAGGGCCTACAATGTGGCCATAGCTGAAGAGAGGAAAGAAAAGAAGAAGGAAAAAGGTTCCAAGCCCGAAGTCGTAGATGCTGATAAGAAAGATCCAGCAAAAAGCGGTCGTAACAACAAGAACGGGAAAAACATAACAAGGGAGACTGAGAGAGTGCCCGAGACCTTTACCCCGTTGACAGTAAGTTACACTGAAATATTGAACATGGTCAAGCTAGGCCCACCTGCCCCAATGAATCCAGGAAATAAATTCAGAAGGGATAACAGCAAATATTGTGATTATCACAAGGATACGGGTCACACTACAGAAAAATGTATGAGTCTGAAATGTATCATTCAGAGGTGGGTCGACAGTGGGAAGCTTGATAGATACGTGAAAGGAGCCCAGCCTGGCGGAGGTGGGCGAGCTACTGGGGAAATACCTGAGCCGAGTCAACCTCGATTGAATTTAGGAGTGATCACTGAGCAAGCTAGCAACAAGGCTTTGAAACACAAGATTTTTCAGCTCAACAAAGCCCCTCACGTGTCACCTAGAAGCTACATCAGAGATGAGGTTATCAGTTTCTATCCGGACGAGCTAGCGACCAACGTGGCGGCTGTGAGTACCCCGACCCGAACTCATGTTTTTGGGTCCGTTTCCCATGGTTGGCATTAATTTTGGGCTCATTTATTTGCTAAAGTGCATTTTGGCCCTAAATTACCCATCCATTTGCTTGATCCATTGGGCCTGCCTTCCTGCGGCCCATGTTGTCATAAAGATGACCGGTGTCGTCCGACATAGGGCAACCCAAAGGCGGTTAATGCCCTATGTTGTCCGACATAAGACCTCCCATCAGCATGCCTATAAATAAAGGGCTTGGCTGATCATTTTAAGGGAGACTGGGGCAAGTAAAGGCACTCTGCTAAAATAGAGACTCACTCTCTCTCACACACACACACACTCACCTCCCTCCTCATACACACACACATCCAAGCTAAGGACCAAAGAAGGAGCTCCTTTATTGGTGTTTTGAAGGGGTGAACACCATACTATTGGTGCTTCTACCTTATGGATTACAATAGGTAGCCACTAAACCCTCTCTCTCTCTAATTACCTCTTGCATACTCATCCATATTATCTTGCATGCTTTATTGTTCAATAATATGTGAATATTTGGGATTTTGCATGACAAAGGTGGTGGAGATGTGAATCTTCCATATTCACATCTCCTCACCTCAATTCTGGACATTTGATAGCTTTAGTTGCATTAAAGTTTTCATCTTGGTTGATTGTGTTTGAGTTAGGAGGTGATGGCTACATTATAATGACCAAAAACATGTGATTCATCACATTTGGCCATTAAAGCCATGTGATCCTCCCATAATACTCACGTACTACTGTTATTCTACTGCTTTTAGTTTATGTTATAGCTTAGATCCATGTTAGAAAGCAAGGAGGGATCAGTCTGCTGAAGGGCACTGAAATTGGACACCTATGTCGGACGACATGGGACTCCTAAAGGGGTCCTGTGTCATACGACATAGAGCTCCCAGAAAGCTGTTTGGCTTTCAGTGGCTTCAGATCTATTCAGATTGATCCCCTTTGTGATTCTGAGCTGTGTTCAAGTAGTCTTAGTTCATTTACCACTATTTGGGAAGCCTAAGATCTGTTTGGGTGTAACCCATTGATGGAGGCGGTTTGTCGTATGGCATGGATAGCCTTTGGTGTCCTACGTCATACGACATTCGTATCATTAAAAGTCAATCTTGACTTTGCTCACTCCGATCAACCCCAAAATGGTCTTAGACCCTGAATAGTGTCTCTCTTTAATTAAAGTAATATTGTTTTAATTCTAGAATAGCTTTGGTGAGAGACAACCTGACCAGGATGTCATATGTCATCCGACATCCCTCTTCTGAGGAAGCCCTGTGTCGGACGACATCTGAGTTCTCTGGACAGATTGTCTCATCTCCTGCCTTGTAATGCAAGTCATCGTTTGTAAGGGTGTGGCCCCCATTCATGGTTCACAAATTGTATTCAGTTTCAATGCCATCAATGAAATCCAAATTTGCATGCCTTGTTGATTGACACAAATTGCACACACTTTGAATTATTATAATTGTCCAAATGCTTTATTGAAAGTCTCAAAAGAGGCGATGTGGGTAAGTTCATTATTCTCTTCCCACATCGTAACTTGACCCCCGAACCCATTTTCTCATTTCCGAAGGTTTTTCAATGTTTTCCTTAAAAACGGCGTGGCGAATCCCAAAAACAAAGAAAGAAAAGATCAAAACAATATATAATTTAAAAACACAAATTGTTTTCGGAGGTCGTTCATTCAGTGGCGACTCCGCTGGGGACAAACATTGAAAAGCTTTTATTTTAATAAAAAAGAGTGATGCTTGGTATATAGGTGGAAACCACTAAATTTCCTGTATCGCTTCCTAACCCGGGGCTTGGGATAAATTGTGGTCTAACAATCCCACGTACCAATATCATTCTTCTTTTTTTTGAAAAAGGAAAAGCTTTTCTTAAGAGGGTCTAACTTTCTTTAAATCAACTTGGACAATTTCTTCATTCTCCTTGTGTGTGATTTGTGTCATTATGTGTGCTCCTATGTGCCTTGCCATGCTTTTGTGCCTACATGCTTTATATGCCTTGGTATGATGGCATTTTGGTGTTGGGGCTTCCCCCCATGCTATTTGCTTGGTTCTGTTGGTGAGAATCCCTATGTCGGACGACATCTTCTCTCTGGGAAGTCCTGTGTCGGACGACATAGGAAGGAAGTGCAAAAAACAATTTCAGCTGATCAGTTGGACAGGGCAGAGCAACTCTGAGATGCAGTTCCTGGTGATTTCTTGACATTTGGGGCAGTCCCCTTTTGTCGTGCTTTGAACTCGTTCTTTTTTCCTTTTTGCATACTTATTGCATTTAAAAAAAAAAGGAAAAAATCTTTTTTACAAAAAGAAAAAAAAAAGCAAAAAAATATTTTCCTAGAAGATACCTTCACACTACTCGCACGCTACCCGCACATAGAGTTAGAACCCGGGACGGCATCGCGAACAGTGACGTGTTTCGCTTACGCTTGAGCGCCTAAAGTCCTCCTAGCCTATATAGAGTAGGAGCCAACACTTGTCCGTGACACACTTTCTACCGTGACCGGTTGGTTTTTGGCAAAATACTCTTCAAAACATTTTTCAAACTCGGTTTTCAAAATTTTCTCACAAAGTTCGAGTCATACTTCGTCTCCAAGGTCTTGGCATAATCTCCTTCTTCATGACGTAAATTACGACATAACTCAACGTGAGTACCTGTCAAAGCTTTGACATGTCTCGACGTGGATACATGTCGATTTCTCGACTTGGCTTCGCAAGAGGTCATGACGCGTTTTCGGCATGTGCTAACGCGAGATCATGTCGAAATTCTTGACACATACTAACGGGAGATTATGACAAAATTTCGCCATGAAGCGACGAGAGGACATGCCGGATTTTCGACTCGAAGTGAGGAGAGGTCATGCCGAATTTTTTCCAGGATTTTACCTGCAAATTGCGGTCTCGTACATTCAAACGTACTTTCGACCCTCTCTCCTCCCGAGTCTAGACGTTTTGACTTGGACTTGGTTTTGAGAATCTCGAGTTTGACTTGTTTTGACTTGTATGCCCATAGGTCCGTTTTGCCTTTTGATTGGTGGGTTCCACGTGCCCTATAGGACCTCTGCCGGGATTGTCCATCCCGGAGGTGCAATACAGTGGGTCTATAGACGTAGTGATGGAACCCACTAATCCAGGAATAGTGTAGACTGCGAAAAAGAAGGTGTCCCCCTTTTCCAACCATTCTTAGGATTAATAAAAATAGTTTTTATTTAAATCTGTTAAATAAAGCATATGCATGAGTCTGTCCTAAGCCTATCCTCTCCCCTACCTTAAACAGTTCTCTCCCCCTTTCAGCGAGCAAGTATTGGGTCAGAGTTCCGGGTGGTCGGTTAATCAGTTTCTCTCCAGTCAGGGATTCATTTCCAGCAGTCTCAGAGATGGCAGATTCGCAAGCTTCAGTGGGTTTGGGTCCGAATGCGGGTGTTGATCCAGCTCAAGGTCAGAATGTCAGTCAAGGTGTAGGGCCGGATCAAGGTCAGAATATGGGGCAGAATATCGAGGACCCTGAATTTGAATTCCCTCTTAGCCTTGAAAGCAATGAACAAACCAATCCTCCCTAGTCCCACATTAGCAGTTTCTTGGAAGAATACGAAGATTGCTACTTCTTGGAGAAAGGGAAAGCTGACACTGGAGAACTGGGGCTGTTCAGATCAAACCCGCCCAGAGGCAAAGCAACAATCCTTGTCAGGATTACCAGAGAAGAGATCACTTTTCCCGAATGTATCTCAGCTCTGAGAAAGGTCTTAGATACTGGCATGATGCCTGATGCACCTCCTACACAGAATGCCACAATCATTTCAAGCGCTGAGTATTACCAAAAGGAGCCGGAATTGCTGCCTAATGCCAAGAATGAGAAGGAAAAACCACCAAGCCCTGGGAGTAGTAGCTCTTGCTGTATGATAACCTTCACAGACCTTGATCTCCCCCAGTTCGGAGCTGATCATAATGAGCCTCTCTTCATCACGGTTCAGCTAGATGAACGGCGTCTCCCCCGAGTTTTAGTTGACAATGGGTCCGGAATGAACATCCTCCCAGCAAAGATCATGAGTCTACTCGGCATCAAGTTTATAGATCTGAAGCCTTCCTCCCTCACAGTTAAAGCATATGACTCAACATCTCGTACGGTACTGGGGGTTTCTACTTTGAATCTGTGGTTTGGTAAGAAGACGATACCCGTGGAATTCCAGGTCATTGATTTCCCAATCACCTTTAACGCTCTTTTAGGAAGGTCGTGGCTGCATCAAATCAATGAGATCGCTTCAACCCTGCACCAGTGTGTAAAGTTTGTCCAAGACGACGAGCTGACCATCATTTATGGGGATAGTGTTACCATCGAAGGCACCGATGATGAGGGGAGGCCGGTAATGGAAATTAAGCATGATGAAGCCAACTTGATGTTGAGCGGTTTCAGGGTCGAGAGCCCAAAAGCCCAGATCTGCACGATTGACTTAACAACCTCCTTTGATAAGATTCCTCCAGCTATGGTAATGATGAGGCGCATGAACTACATTCCAGGGCTTGGTATGGGTAGACGACAGCAAGGTACCCACAAGTTTGAGGAGTTGAAGCCGAAGAGAGATAAGGAAGGTTTGGGATATGTCGAGAAGACCCCCAAAGACAAGGAGGCCGACAGGATTGAAGCCGCAGAAAAGAGAAAGGCTAGTGCTGCTGGAAAGCCTTATGTTAAACCTAATCTTCGTCCTTACCATCCCTCCTTAGAAAGGTACTTTGTCAAAGAAAAGGGCGATGATTTTGTGTGCCCCGAAGGTCGATTCGAGAAGATGAAAGAGAGGCTGGAGGTCATCAAGAACCTTGCTTCGAAGGACAATCCTGTTAGGGAGTTCATCATCAACAAGCCTAACATTCCAGGGGCTGTGACCACTTTCGAGAGCCAGTATCATTTCTGGGGAAGTCCTGATTTCACTGACCAGTTCAAGAAGTTATCTATGGTCGAGCCTGTGATTGGGAAAGTCGACAAAGCCACTGAGTTCGATATGGGCAAAGATGTCGCAGCCTTATTCTAGGAGGCAGATTTATCAGAAGCTGTCGGGGCTGATCCGCTGATTGAAGCACCACTGATTGATTTATGTGAAGAGGCACCGCCGATGGCCAGGGCTGTTGCTAAGGATCCTTTTGGTTTGGTTGACCTTCTGACCGGGGATGATTATGTACCTGTGGTTGATCTTCTGACTGGGAATGATTACATATCAGTGATCGAGATTGATGGAGGCCAAGAGATTGATCCGCTCACCTTCGTCAGCACTTCAGAAATGCCGCTCCGGAATTGGACTTCCTTCAAGGGACCGATCGCCAGCCGGGAAGTTATGATTGAAAAGCTCGGGCTGACCCCTAGTCCTTGTATGTCTGAGTCTAATTCTGTCCCTGTAATCTTGAGTAAGTCCTCAGAGTCTTTTGTTATCGAATTCGAGTCTCTAGATAGGTCTGATACTCTCACGGCTGATGATCATCGCCATGTCCTTGACTCTGTTTTCCCTTTCGTATTGAATGAAATGGTTGACCTTTCTGCGTATCCCTTAATTGCCACCTTAACAAATGATAAGTTAACTAAAACAAATCTTAATGACTTAAAAGTGGTTAATAATGATTCATTTTAAGAGGACACAGACTTTTTAGACAAAAACTTTTTTAATGATAATATAAAGCAGGTTTTTGAGCGAGAGGACAATCGGGCCCAAGCTGTCGATGAAGTATTGACTACGGTGAATTTGGGAACTACTGAAGAGCCCAAAGAGACACAAATTGGCAGTTTCTTCACTGGGGAAGAACGGGAAGCCCTCATTGATTTGCTCAAGGAATATGTGGACGTGTTTGCCTGGTCCTACAAGGATATGCCCGGGTTGGATACCTCAACTGTTGAGCACCGAATACCCCTAGACCCAGAAGCCAGGCCTGTCAAGCAGAAGCTCTGCCGGATTAATCCAGAATGGTCTCTCCAGGTCAAAGAAGAAATAGAGAAGCTGCTCAGGGTGGGTTTCATTAGAGTGGTCGAGTACCCAAAGTGGTTAGCAAACATAGTGACGGTGACCAAGTCGAACGGCAAAGTCAGGGTTTGTGTAGACTTCAGGGACCTAAATAAGGCTATCCCGAAGGATGATTTTCCCTTGCCCAATATCGATCTGTTGGTGGATACTACTGCCAGTTACGAAGTCAAGTCGTTTGTGGATGGCTTTGCGGGTTACAATCAGATTAAGGTCGCCGAAGAGGATTAGGAAAAGACTGCCTTCACCAGTCCTTGGGGGACCTTTTGTTATACGGTTATGCCCTTTGGTCTAAAGAATGCCGGCGCCACTTATCAGCGAGCAATCACCGCGCTTTTTCATGATATGATCCATAAGGAGATCGAGGTTTATGTTGATGATATGATTATCCATTCCAAGGGATCAGATGGTCAACACTTGGTCGACTTGAGGAAGTTCTTTAACCGGCTGCGAGAGCATGACATGAGATTGAACCCGGCAAAATGTACTTTTGGCGTAGTCCGAGGAAAAGTTCTGGGATATATGGTCACGGAACGGGGGATTGAAGCCGATCCGAGAAAGATTAAAGCCTTGAAGCCACCAACGACAGTCACATAGGTGAAGGCTTTCATGGGCCGTATCCAATATATCAGCCGATTCATCCACCAGTTGACCTCTATTTGTGAGCCGATCTTTAAGCTACTCAAGAAGAATCAAGAGGTTGAATGGAACGAGCAGTGTCAGATCGCCTTTGAGACAATCAAGGCCTACTTGGTCCATCCCCCGATCCTCTGTCCTCCTCATAAGGACAAGCCCTTGCTGCTATATTTGACAGTTACAGATACGGCTGTCGGCGCCATGCTTGCACAAGAAAAGTCAGATTCAAAAATGGAGAATGTCATCTACTTCGTCAGCCGGAAGCTTCAGGGCAGCGAGTTGAACTATTCAGCTTTAGAGAAAACCTGTGCAGCTTTGGTATGGGTGGTCGGCAAATTGAGACATTATCTGTTGGCACATACGGTACACCTGGTGTCGAAGATGGACCCCATCAAATGCCTATTCGATAAGCCTTCTCTGTCGTCGAGGCTTGCGAAGTGGTCATTCTTCTTAGCCGAGTTTGATATCAAGTTTGTGACCCGCAAGGCAATCAAAGGCCAAGCTCTGTCAGATCATTTGGCAGATTTTCCGAGCTCGGAAGCACGTGGACTCGAGCCCCAGTTTCCGGATGATGGAATTTTCATGGTAGAGGGTACAGACCGTTGGCAATTGTTCTTTGATGGTGCCACCAATAAGAGGGGCAATGGTATCGATATGTTGTTGGTTGATCCGAAGGATGTGCACACCCCCATCGCTATCAAGTTGAACTTCCCGGCTACTAACAACGCCGCGGAATATGAAGCTTATATAGCCGGCCTCGAGGCAGCTTTGGAGCGAAATGTCGAAGAGTTGGAGGTATATGGAGACTCCCAGTTAATCATCAATCAGGTGTCCAATAAGTGGAGAACCGTGGACCAGTACTTGCAAATGTACTATGCCTATATGGAGGATCTAATCAACCAATTCAAGGAGGTCACGTTCCATTATCTACCTCGGGACAAGAACAGGTTCGCGGATGCCCTGGCCACCTTAGCCTCTTTAGTAGAGATTCCGAAGGGAAAGTCAGTAAAGTCGTTCAAAATTGGGAGGCGCGAGAACCCTGCCTACTGTTGTCAGATTGAACTGGAAAAGGTCGATGACTTATGGTACAGCCAGATTTTCCAGTATCTTAAGCATGGCGAAGCCTCATTTCCGACAGAAGAGGACGGCAAGCTGAAAGAGGGTCTTCGCGCCAAAAGGTTGCAAGCTTTAAAAAGGTTGTCCGCACAGTATGTTATTCTGGGAGATGACTTATGGAAGAAAACACACTGAGGACCACTTCTGCTCTGTATCAGTAGGTCTAAAGCTAAAAAGGTCATGGAGGAAGTCCATGGTGGTGCATGTAGACCACATATGAATGCCCGAGCTTTGATTTTCAGCATACTCAGGATGGGCTATTATTGGATCTCCATGGAGACTGGCTGTATTCAGTTCGTGCGGACTTGTGACAAATGTCAGCGATTCTCCAATCTCAACCATATACCTCCCCATGATCTCTACTGTATGAGCACTCCTTGGCCGTTCGCAACGTGGGGAATCAATGTTATTGGAAAGATAACTCCTGCCGGTAGTAATGGGCACAAATTTGTGTTGGTTGTTGTCGATTAGTTCACCAAGTGGGTCAAAGCAGCATCCTACAAGGTCCTCAACTCCAAAAAGGTGGCCCATTTTATAAAAGAGAACATTCTAAGCCGGTATGGAGTTCCGAATGAGATTATTTCCGACAACGGTTCACACTTCGAGGGAGACGCCGATAGACTGCTCGCAGAATTCAGGATCAAGCGACATAAGTCCTCCCCTTATCGCCCTCAAACCAATGGTGTTGTCGAGGCCGCCAACAAGAACCTAGAATGGATCATCCGGAAAATGGCCGAAAAGAGCCGGGATTGGCCTGATAAACTTCACTTGGCATTATGGGGCTATCGTACTTCAATGAGAACGGCCACCGGAGAAACCCCGTTCGCTTTGACATATGGAATGGATGTCGTCTTGCCCATTGAATTAGAGATTCCCTCTCTTCGGGTTCTGCTTGAAAACGAGGTCAATGAAATAGACTGGGTTCAAAGTCGGCATGACAAGTTAGCTCTTTTAGATGAACGAAGGCTCAAGGCAATGGAGCACATCCGGGCTTATCAGAAGCGTATGGCTAGGGCTTTTGACAAGAAGGTGCATTCCCGCAACATTAAGGTGGGTGATTTGGTCTTAAAAGAGAAGCCGCTGAATCAATTCAGTCCATTGGGCAAGTGGGCGCCAGTCTGGGTGGGCCCGTATTTGGTGAAGGAAATCTTTTCTGGTGGAGCGATGAAGTTGACAGATTTGGATGGTAACCCCTTCATGCACCCGGTGAACGGCGACAAACTGCGCCGCTACTACATTTGAATCGAGTCTCCCCCTCTCTAATATATATATATATATATATATATATATATATATATATATATATATATATATATATAAATGGAAGAAGAAAAGAAAAAAAGTAATAAAAGCGCGAAAATAATGTACCCAGACGAGACTGAAAACCTCTCAAAAGGCAGTCCGTGCAAAACAAAGGGCGCGCTCGGTGCTAAAGAATATACCCAACTAGACTGAAAACCCTAAAAATGGGCGGTCTAGGTAAAAAACAGGGTTGCACCACTTGTCCCCCTTCTATCTATCCCTTTCTTAAACACAAAGTTAATTGGGTCGAACTACGGAGACCTGAGCCCCTTAGTCCTCTTTTTGTAAAAGGGGAACGTAGGCAGCCGCCTGCGGTTCGGTCTAAAAATCATAAAAATCACCAAATCCTGTCAACAGTTATGTTTGTGAATGCCAAGATGTATCTTGATTAAGTTCTGAAGTAATTTCAACTTTCATTACATTAATACATTCATTGATGAGTTCAAGCACGATCTACTCTCGACTCACTAACATTAGCGAAAATACATCTTTTAAAAGTACGTCTAGACTGTCTGTGTCGGCAATAAGGGATACAAAGACCGGTCACCTAATCCTAGTCGCTCGTTCCCGCTCCCGAACTAGTACTCTTCTTCTTCCTCTTCCTCGGTCCTCGGGAGGTTTTTGGCCTAGCTATCCCAAACAGTTCTGTCTCCCGTCGTCCCGGCTCAGGAATGATATGAGTCGGTGAGTCAACCAATCCGGCAGCTCTCAGTGCCGCCTGGGCAGCCCTCTCCTCTCTCAAAGCTATCCTCCGGGCTATAACCTCAGGGTCATCCCTCATCTTGGCCCTCCTCTCTACGAGTCTCTCAAAGTCTGCTGTCGGATCGTCGGTCACATTGTCTGGGTCAGTCAGCGCCTCAGCATCACGTAGCTCCCGGCTAGTCTGGTCTCCTCCTCGGGTCCCTTGACAATATGCCTCAATGGTGTGCTGAACCGGCCCCATCTGCTCCCTGTACCAAATTAGATACAAGGTGGACAGATATGTGAAGCCCCCGGGTCTTCCGTATCAGTGTGCGAGCGGGAAAAGCTGCTCCCGAAAAGGCCCTGGCAAAAAATCTGATAGTCTGGTCATCAGTCATATCAAGAGGAATGGTATCCCGGGCCATCTGCTCTCCGAACCTGCCAATAACCTGCTGTGGGTACCCGTACTGCCTCAGAACGAGTAAGGGGATGCTAAATGATGAAAAGTGCAATCCCGGTAGCCTCACGACAACAGAATCATCCTGTCTGCCGTTCATGGTCTCGAGCCTCCATCCGGGCACCCAATACTGAATATCCGTGGTGGTATACCTGGTCAATCGCCTCTGCCAGCTCTCCTGCTAAGCCTCCAGAGCCACTCGCCTCTGCTGTGTAACCCAGGGTACTGCAGTCTGCCCTGCGGGTAATAGGGAGATAAGTCCCAACCGCTCAAAGAGCCACAATGATAAGAGACTGGGGCTGTCGCGTCCCATGTGCAATGACCCTCAAGCCAGTCGGTCCATCCCATGATAGGTCTCTACCAGTAAAATGGGTACTATGTCTTTCTCTCCCCGCCCGAGCCGAATCTCAGTCAATATGGTACCTCGGTGACCCCGCATCTGCCTGACAACCCCTAGCAGCAAGCCGGAGCATACCCCATCATACTCACAGAAGCAGTAGAGGGAGATCATAATCAGCATGAAAATGTCCATGTCCGTGGATAAGTCAAACAGCTCCGGATGTGATACAGCTAATCGGGCTATCTAGGCCAGGTCAATGAAAGACAGGCCGAGAATCAGATCGAATACCTGCTCTACGTGAAAACCCAAGAAATCGGCCAGCTGCTCAGTCAAGGATCGTGAATCTCGTGGGAAGACTGCATCTTTGAGCTCAGCTCCCCTAGTCAGTGCCCGGAACTCTTCAATGGTGGGTGTAAGGTCATTGTACGAGAGGGTAAAGACATGCCTCTCACGGTCCCAATATCTGGACGCGGCCCGGAGAAGATTTCAATCTACCGCCCATTCCTTCAGTGCCTAAAGGCATCTCAACCCATATTATTGGTCAATAACCCTCCTATTGTTACTATGATGGTGGTGGGTTAGATTGATGAGATCGGAGTGAAATTGGTGCTCTTTGATCTTGGATCTTTCATTGTAATGCTCCATTCCGGGTCAAAAGTCGAATCTTGGAGTTGATTTTGGGGTGGAAGACTAGTTTGGAGTCTGCTGTGACTGCTGGGATGTGTTCTTTACGAGTCTGCCTTTTATAAAATGATGGGGCTTGCTGACCAAGAAACCCTGTCCCTCAGACTCTCCATGTCGGACGACATGGGAAGCCCCATCAGACACCAGCAGCAGCTGCAACTGCAGCAAACCCTTAGCGACCCGATACTTGCTCAAAGCCTGCCCAAACCTGTCCAAAACATCCAAAAACCATACATAAACAATCCCTTTCACCTATCAAGCACATGGGAGAGGATCTGGCATACCCAACACACCCGCAGACACATAAACATCGCCCAATACATGCAAAATCACAAAAAATACCCAAAAACATCAAAAGCCATCATTTTGTGCCTTTCTTGGGACGGACTTATGCATATAAACAAGCAAATATACAATTAAGCAAAGGCTTTAGTTGTTAATTTACAAAATGCAAAAAAATAAAATATATATAATAATTGTTTTACAACCCAAAAAGAAATATAATAGTGCATGCATCTTCTCTCTCTATCCCTAAGAATCCTAAAAGCACGGCAAAAGGGGACCGCCATGATCACTCCGACTCGGAGTCGTCGCCCGAATCCTCCTCATCCTCCTCGGAGCCGCTCTCGTCCTGGCCGCTACCTACCTGCTCTTCAGAGCCGCTCTGCTCCTGGCCATCGCCGCCGCCCTCCTGTACCTCATGAATCTTGCCATCAGAGCCATCATCATCCTCATATAAGGCCCAAGGTCGGGGCTCGCCGTAATATCCATGCCACTCGGGCACTGTGGAGAAAGGGGGCTGGTAAGGAACATCCTCATCACCATCATCGTCAGGCTGGGGCTGCTGACTCGAACCACCCGCCTGTGAGCTAGAAGGAGCCAAAGTCGGCCTATGCCTCTTCTTGGGAGGCACAACATCACCAGGCTGGGAGTTGCATCTCCCCTTCCAATGCTCTACGCTCTTCTGAAACTGGCACAGCATCTTCACGGCCCCGGTGAGCGCCATAGCCACAACCCTGTAGGTCTTGGCTGGAACCTGTTGACTGGAAACACAAGAAGACAGTCAGAAGCAATTAATACAGGCAGAAAAAGCAGTGAAAGACTTGAGCAAAGCAGAAAAGTAAAAATGCTCACAGAGGTAGTCCCGCGGGAAAGCCGTAAATGGGGATGAGTCTCAGACATGTCGAACGAGGAGCGGCGAATGAAACCCTCGGTCTCATACTCGAAGAACCGGGGAGGCATCGGTATCTGTACCCCTGCTGCCCTCCTGGCAGCCATGACCTGAGGAGTTACTAGCCGAGTAAAGACAAACTGGCCATAGTCTCCATCATCTGACAGCTCAGCAGCATCAATACCCGTCCGCAAGCGCTCTAAGTCAGGGAGAGCCCGGGTATACCAAATCCCCACAGGAGGATCGTGAGGGACGCGAGCGGCAGCACCATGCCCGTGCTGCCTACAGACTCTCTCTCCCAGATACAGGGCATCACCCTCCAAGCCAATCAGAAGCCCCCTGGTCCGAGTCATCAAGGCGGCATCACCCAACAATACCCTCATCATACCTGCCATGCCATGGAAACAGCCTCAACCTAGCCGGGGTGACCCTCAGGGCAATCATAGTGTCCTCGTAACAAGACGTCTTCTGGGGCTTCACCCCGTCTACCCTCTTGCTCTCCCTAGCCTGAAAGGTCCACCGGCGGATGGCAGGGAACAGATCGGCAGCAATCCTATCAGCCACAGCCCAAGCATAACAGCCGAAGACCTCATAGGCCCACACCTGAAAATCAGAGACAAGAAACTTTCAGTGTGCAGCAACAGTAACAAATGATGACAGAAAATGCAAAGCAGCGATCAATGTGCGAAAAGTAAAAGAACATACCTCCAGAACCGTCTGATAGCAATCCAAAGAGGTCATTGTGCCCCTGCTCACCTCATCCAAGGCTCTATACACCTGAGTCAAGCCGGCCTCACCCCATGAAAAGGTGGAGACCTGGCTCCAGTCCCGAAGAGGCTCCAGCAGAAGAGTCAATGCCGTTGTGGAGGCATTACAGAACAGGGTATCGGAGAAGCCAGCCCAGGCGAACGCTCTCGCCAACTGCTCAGCTGTGACTGCGGCCTCACCCTCAGAATAGAGATGGCACTTCTGCGTCAAAGCCGAATGCAGATCCGCCAGTGGGACCCCATTGCCCTTCGGGCGAAGGGTCAGGCCAGTCAGTCCTCTAATGGCATCCGGGCTCAGGACACCAGGATCCTCAGAAAAAATGGGTCTGCTCGTGAACCGCAGACCAGTAATGGCGGTGAAGTCGTAAGGAGTAATGGTGGACTCTCCCCAGGAAAAATGAAAGGTGTGGGTAGTGTCCCACCAGTACTGCCTAAAGGCCCTGACAAGCTCCACGCTCCTAGGCGTGTCCCCAAACTCTCCGACAGCAGTGAAGAACGGACCAAGGCCAGCAGCGTATATCAAGCCCTTGGGACTGTCGGGCAGATCATAGGAACCGGGAAGAATGCCCCAGATCGTAGCAATCGCCTCAGGGGACCCCTTGGTCCGCAGAGCCTGCAGGTAAGCACAGCACAAGTATCAGAACATACTCATAATGGTGTGTGCATTCTTTTACTTGTGTTCATTTTCGATTTCTAAAATCACATAATTCTTCTTGTCAAACAAAACCTTTTCCGATTTCAAGCTAATGCATTTCATTCCAAGCATGCAATTTCTCTTTGGGTGCAATTTTCCCAAATTCTACCTCGAGCCCTAGAAATCCAACTTCGAAAAAGAAAAGGGAAAGGTTGATGGTTTAGAATACTTACCCCCATTTGCTCCGCGGTGGAAGTATGGAAATCAAGGCTTGGGCCCATTCCCTTCCGGAAATTTCTTCCGTTTGTTCCGATCGACGAGCCTCCTCTTCTCGGACAAAGTTCGTTGCACTTGCCTTCTTGATTCCGCTCGCGGAGGCATTGTTGATTTGATTTGAATCAAAGATTGTGGAAAGAAAATTCGAATTTTCTCTTCTCTGCTCTCTCTCAAACTCGGCGACTGTTTTGATTTTAAAACCCTCTGTCTTACGACTGAATTGTTTTAAATAAAACTGCTTGGGGAAAGCCCCATGTCGTACGACATCCATGTTCCAGAAAGGGGTGATCTTCCTTTTTTGCCCCTGGTCCTTCTGTCTGTCCCACACGGCTGTTTATCATCATCATTTATCATTTCCCTCGGGGTGACTCCCCAAAGAAACAGTCAAAACTTCGGGTGACTCCCCAAAGAAACAGTCAACTCCTCGGGTGACTCCCCAAAGAAACAGTCAAATCTCGGGGTGACTCCCCAAAGAAACAGTCAAAACCTCGGGTGACTCCCCAAAAAAATAGTCAAAACCTCGGGTGACTCCCCAAAGAAACAGTCAAATCCTCGGGTGACTCCCCAAAGAAACAGTCAACTCCTCGGGTGACTCCCCAAAGAAACAGTCAAACTCTGGGTACAAAGCCCGTGGCCTTTCGTTAGCGCCACCTCTTTGTTGAACTACGATTCGGCTTGATTCCCTCACGGGATACGTAGGAATCCTTTTCATAAAGGTCCAGCCACTCGACCATCTCGGTCATCTCTTTCCCCGCCGTTCGTTGTCCGGCTCGGGATTCTCATTTTGTCGACGACCCCACTTCTCGCGGAAGTGATGTCTCCGAGGGGCTCTGTGACTACCCCGACCCTAACTCGTGTTTTTGGGTCCGTTTCCCATGGTTGGCATTAATTTTGGGCTCATTTATTTGCTAAAGTGCATTTTGGCCCTAAATTACCCATCCATTTGCTTGATCCATTGGGCCTGCCTTCCTGCGGCCCATGTTGTCATAAAGCTGACCGGTGTCGTCCGACATAGGGCAACCCAAAGGCGGTTAACGCCCTATGTCGTCCGACATAAGACCTCCCATCAGCATGCCTATAAATAAAGGGCTTGGCTGATCATTTTAAGGGGGACTGGGGCAAGTAAAGGCACTCTGCTAAAATAGAGACTCACTCTCTCTCACACACACACACACTCACCTCCCTCCTTATACACACACACATCCAAGCTAAGGACCAAAGAAGGAGCTCCTTTGTTGGTATTTTGAAGGGGTGAACAGCATACTATTGGTGCTTCTACCTTGTGGACTACAATAGGTAGCCACTAAACCCTCTCTCTCTCTGATTACCTCTTGCATACTCATACATATTATCTTGCATGCTTTATTGCTCAATAATATGTGAATATTTGGTATTTTGCATGACAAAGGTGGTGGAGATGTGAATCTTCCATATTCACATCTCCTCACCTCAGATCTGGACATATGATAGCTTAGTTGCATTAAAGTTTGCATCTTGGTTGATTGTGTTTGAGTTAGGAGGTGATGGCTACATTATAATGGCCAAAAACATGTGATTCATCACATTTGGCCATTAAAGCCATGTGATCCTCCCATAATACTCACGTACTACTGTTATTCTATTGCTTGTAGTTTATGTTATAGCTTAGATCCATGTTAGAAAGCAAGGAGGGATCAGTCTGCTAAAGGGCACTGAAATTGGACACCTATGTCGGACGACATGGGACTCCTAAAGGGGTCCTGTGTCATACGACATAGAGCTCCCAGAAAGCTGTTTGGCTTTCAGTGGCTTCAGATCTATTCAGATTGATCCTCTTTGTGATTCTAAGCTGTGTTCAAGTAGTCTTAGTTCATTTACCACTATTTGGGAAGCCTAAGATCTGTTTGGGTGTAACCCATTGATGGAGGCGGATTGTCGTATGGCATGGATAGCCTTTGGTGTCCTACGTCATACGACATCCGTATCATTAAAAGTCAATCTTGACTTTGCTCACTCCGATCAACCCAAAACAGGTCTTAGACCCTGAATAGTGTCTCTCTTTAATTAAAATAATATTGTTTTAATTCTAGAATAGCCTTGGTGAGAGACAACCTGACCAGGATGTCATATGTCGTCCGACATCCCTCT
Organism: Adenophora triphylla var. japonica; assembly: GCA_022495995.1. NCBI lineage: Eukaryota > Viridiplantae > Streptophyta > Magnoliopsida > Asterales > Campanulaceae > Adenophora > Adenophora triphylla. The sequence goes on from JAFEMH010003974.1 coordinate 45,617, forward strand.
TCTGAGGAAGCCCTGTGTCGGAAGACATCCGAGTTCTCTGGACAGATTGTCTCATCTCCTGCCTTGTAATGCATGTCATCATTTGTAAGGGTGTGGCCCCCATTCATGGTTCACAAGTTGTATTCAATTTTAATGCCATCAATGAAATCCAAATTTGCATGCCTTGTTGATTGACACAAATTGCACACACTTTGAATGATTATAATTGTCCAAATGCTTGATTGAAAGTCTCGAAAGAGGCGATGTGGGTGAGTTCATTATTCTCTTCCCACATCGTAACTTGACCCCCGAACCCATTTTCTCATTTTCGAAGGTTTTTCAATATTTTCCTTAAAAACGGCGTGGCGACTCCCAAAAACAAAGAAAGAAAAGATCAAAACAATATATAATTTAAAAACACGAATTGTTTTCGGAGGGCGTTCATTCAGCGGCTAGAGAGCAAGTTCTCGTTATCCCAAGATTGATTGATGGGTGTTTGACGAGCAGACTCTTGATAGACACGGGGGCCTGCAAGGATATCCTCTTCTACAAGATATTCAAAGAAATGGGACTTAAAAAGGAGCAGTTGTCGCCCTATGATGGTCGACTTGAAGGCTTCACCAATCACAGGGTGGATGCTAAGGGGCAGATCGAGCTAGACGTCGATATAGGCCAACATCCATTCAGGGTCACGACTAAGGTAACATTTATTGTTATTGATGTAAACAGTGATTATGCTGCTATTTTGGGTATCCCTGGCCAGGTCGTGCTTGGAATAGTGGCCTCTATCCCCCATCAGCGAGTTAAGTTCCCAATGTTAGCTTGAGAAGGCTGTGTCCAAAGTACAGCTCGAGCTTACCTTGATAACGTCCTTCGAACAAGGAAGAAGAGGGGGCTAGAAGTTGATACTCCTGAGGGATACTGGAAGCTCTCAAAATCTGTCAAAACAACTTCACGACTATCTACAATCACCTGTGTGGAAGAGGCGACCTATCACTCACATGACCATGTCATGACTGAGCCGACACGTCCCTCCCAAAATATCATGGTCGATTCGGATGCAGTTATGGTCGACCAGGCCATCATAGGCGAGCTATGCCTCCAGATCGACCAAAACTCGGGGGCCACCAGCGACGAGATTGCAGCTGAACTAGATGGTATGATCGTTGAAGAAGCTCCCCACTTGGGGGCCAAAGAAACAAAAAGGGTTCGTGAGATCATTATTGAGACCCTACAATTTAGAGATGGTCCGGAGCTAGAAGCTGTGGACGAACTTGAAGCAGTGGTGACCAATCCTTCCTATCCCGATCAAAAAATTCAAATTGGGAGACAGTTGTCAGCCGAGGAAAGAGCAGAGATTGTCGAGCTACTGAAGGAAAGCAGTGATGTTTTTGCTTAGCGAGTGGAAGATATGAAAGGGATCAAGGAAGAGGTCGTTGTTCACAGATTAGAAGTTAACCCGACCATGAAGTATAAAGAACAGAGGCTACGAAGTTTTGCTTATGACAAAGAGGAGGCGATCAAACTTGAGGTACAAAAACTTTTAAGTGCAGGTATCATCAAGGAGGCTACTCATAACACCTGGTTAGCTAATGTGGTGATGGTGAAGAAATCTAACGGCAAATGGCGTATGTGTGTCGACTTCACCAATCTGAATCTAGCCTGTCCAAAGGATAGCTACCCACTACCCCGGATCGACAAGCTCATAGATTCTATAGCTGGGCACACTACATTGAGTTTCCTCGACGCCTATTTGGGTTACCATCAAATCAAGATGTACAAGGATGACATAGTGAACACTTCCTTCCAAGCTGCTGGAGGTATTTACTGTTACAATATGATGCCGTTCGGATTGAAGAATGCAGGAGCGACCTACCAAAGGATGGTCAACAAGGTCTTTGCCTCACAAATTGGCCGAAACATGGAGGCCTACATCGATAATATGGTCATCAAAACAAAGGCCGGACGTCACGTGGTCGACCTAAGGGAAACGTTCGCCAATTTACGGGCAAACGACATGAAGCTTAACCCGAGCAAGTGTGTGTTTGGAGTAGCAGCTGGAAAATTTCTTGGTTTTATGGTCTCATAGTGAGGCATTGAAGCAAATCCTGAGAAGATCAAGGCTTTGGTAGACATGAAGGAGCCTATGTGTATCAAGGAGATGCAGCGACTCAATGGAAGGGTGGCAGCCCTAGGTCGCTTTATTGCTAAGTCAGCAGAAAGGTCTCTCCCCTTCTTTAAATCTTTGAGGGGGACGAAAAAATTTGAGTGGAAAGCCGAATGTTCTTCGTCGTTTCAGCAACTTAAGGAGTATCTCGCCTCTCCACCGTTATTAAGCAGCCCGGTCATGGGGGAGACTTTGTTCGTTTATTTATCTGTTAGCGATCAAGTTATGGCCATTGTTCTAGTTCGAGAAGAAGGAGGGCTTCAGAAGCCCGTGTATAATGTAAGCAAGGCCCTGTCCGATGTAGAGGGCAGGTATTATAATGTAGAGAAGGTGGCATACGCTTTGGTTGTAGCATCGAGGAAACTGCGAGCTTATTTCTTGGTTCACCCCATTGTCGTGCTAACCAATACCCCTTTAAGGAAGATATTACATAAGCTAGAAAGTTCAGGCCGATTACTCAACTGGTCAATTGCTCTCACAGAATTCGACGTCGAGTATAGGCCTCGAAAGGCATTGAAAGCTCAAGCTTTGGCAGACTTCTTGGTCGAGCTTACGTTCACCAGGGAAAATAGCGAAGTACAAGCTCAGAAGGAGAAAGTAAAGGGAAAGGAACCCGCAACTCAGCCCGCCATAAGTTTTCCCGACGATTGCTGGAAAATATACTCTGATGGGTCGGCAATAAAGAACGTTAGTGGGGCTGGAATTGTATTGGTCGAGCCAGAATCAGGGACAGTCTACGAGGAAGCACTGAGATTCAAATTTGAAGCATCTAACAACCAGGCCGAGTATGAAGCTTTGGTCGCAGCCATCGAATATGCAAAGTGTTTCGGAGCAACCAAGATCGTGGCTTACTGTGACTCGCAGTTGATAGTAAATCAAGTTAGAGGAGAGTACGAGGTCTTGAATCCCACCATGATCAAGTACTGCGACCTGGTGAAGGAGCTGATCAAAGATTTAGAATTTTTGGGAGATACAGAGGGTTGGTTGAGATGATAATGAATTGGCCGACCTACTCTCAAAACTGGCTACATCAGACGAATATCATGGGGAACCTATCTCTTACCTCGAACATCCAGCTTATGAAAGGGTTTAGAATCAATGCCTGGAGGATACTACTAGAGAATGGGTCTACACCAAGTGCTGGATCGAAGAAATGCGAGCTTATCTAGAGACAGGCGAGCTACCCGATGACGTGAAGGCAGCTCGAGTTATCAAGAAAAAGGTCTCGAGGTATGTGATTCAAGGAAACGCGTTATTAAGAAGGTCGTTCACTAAACCTTTACTTAGATGTGTTCACCCTCAAGAAGTTACTCAGCTAATGTACGAGGTACATAGTGGGGTTTGTGGTGGACACCCGGGGGCCAGAACTTTGGCCGATAAATTGATTACATTGGGTTATTATTGGCCGCACATGAGAGCGAACGCTCACGATTTTGTTCAGGGGTGCGACCAGTGCCAAAGATTTGCCGGCCTACCTCACTTGCCTACAACCGAGCAAACTCCAGTGGTCGCAACTTGGCCCTTCGATATGTGGGGAGTCGATTTGATTAGTCCTTTCCCACCTGCCCGAGGAAATTGCAAGTATGTGATCGTTGCTATTGATTACTTTACAAAGTGGGTCGAGGCCAAGCCGTTAGCCAGGATTACAGAGGAGAACGCCATCAACTTCATTCATGATTTCATTTGGTGTCGATTTGGGATTCCTCGAGCTGTAGTGTCGGACAACGGGCTACAGTTCTCCACAGCTTTCGAAGAAGAAATGAACAGAGTTAGAGTCAAGCATTGGAAGTCATCAGTCGCCTATCCTCAAGGTAACGGGCAAGCTGAAGCAGCGAACAAACTAGTCCTTTCTGCACTTAATACGGGTTTGGTTGGGCGACGAAGCAACTGGTTGGACGAACTTCCCATTGCTCTATGGACAGTCCATACAACCACTCGGGGGCCCACGGGTGAAGCCCCTTTCGCTCTTGCATATGGATCAGAGGCCATGGCACCGGCTGAGCTACAATTCCCTACAGCAAGGGTAGTTTTCTTTGATCAGGAGAAGAACAACATCAACAGGTTGATCGACTTGGATTTGCTCGACGAGAAGCGAGATACAGCTCAACTACGGATGATCAATTATAAGTAGAAAACTAAAAGTTACCACGATAAGAAAATTAAGATAAGATCGTTCCAAGTAGATGATCATGTGTTAAGGAGGATCGAGTCAACTGGAAGGAGAACTCAGATGAACAAGTTATCTCCCAACTGGGAAGGTCCCTACATCGTTACATGAGTTATTAAGGAAGGAACTTACATGATCGCCCATCTAGATGATGAGTAGTTGAAACACCCGTGGCATGCTAGTCACCTTATCAAATACTACTTCTAGTTTAGTTTTCTAGTTCAGTTTTAGTTTCTGTTTTCAAGTTTGAGTTTAGTTTCAGTTCTAGCTCTCCGTTCTCTATGTAATCGTGCTACTAAAAAAAAAAGTTGCAGTTCTATTCAACCAAAAATTGTTTACGTTTTTGCATCGATTCTAACAGGCTCGATTCTTAATCAGTCTCGTTCACTTAACAAGTCCGACTCTTAGTCGACTTCGTTCTAACAGGCTCATTTCTTAATCAGTCTCGTTCATTTAACAAGTCCGACTCTTAGTCGACTTCGTTCTAACAGGCTCGATTCTTAATCAGCCTCGTTCATTTAACAGGTCCGACTCTTAGTAGACCTCGTTCTAATAAGATTCGACTCTTAGCCAATCTCATTATCAAATGAGCCAAGTATTAGGTCGACTTTATTTCCAAAAAGTAGTCCGACCAAAGGCTCGTAACGATCTTGTTTATTCTATCGAATCTAGTTCGACATACATCCATACGAGGATCAAAGGCAAAAAGATTCAAATGTAAAAAAATCAACTACGATTAAACGAAAGCAAGTCCCCCAAAGCGGGCCAGGACTTGGGCAAATAAAGTATTACGAGTTAAGATGCCTCCCAAAAGCTGGGGCAAGGCATTGATTACACTAATAAAAACAAAAAATTGTTTTGGAACTTGTCTCGTTACATTGCCAAATTAATAACCAAAGAAAGTTCAAACAGTTGGATCATCCTCAGCTTGATCGATGATATTAGATTGAGTGCCAGAAGTTGCCTCTTGTTGTGGAAGATAGGTAAGCTTACCAGATTCAGTAAATGCATACTTGGGGGTGTCAACATCGAATGCTTGCTCGTCAGGATCCTCAAGCTCCTTCAGTATAGTGTTAAAGTTGACAGACTCAACAGGAGGTGCGACCCAAGGCTCCGCCTCCATCTCAGCATCTTCTTCTGCTAGAGCAGCCAAATCGTTTTCATTATAAGGGACCAAAGAGTGTCCTTGGCGAGGCGCCACATCGTATTTCTCCTCTGATGCCCACTTAGCTAGCTGTTTAATGGGCAGATTAACAGAGGGGTCCACTAAAATGCATCGAGCCATGTGATGCCGACCTACATCAAAGAAAGACCTTGCCTGCTCGATGACAAAATTGTGGCATGCATCACTCTCCTTATAAGCCTCAATGGCAGCCTTGACTGCGACCTCTAACTTGGCCTGGGCCTCCTCTTCCCACTGCTGTCGAGCTCGTTTATGGTCTTCAGTTTGTTGAGACAGCATGTCAGTACTTTCTTTCATTAACTGAGTGACCACCTCTAGCTCGTGCTCAACCTTCTCTTTGCTCAACTTGGCTGCAGCCAGCTCCTTCTTGGCATCACCTAGCTCGCCCCATGCATCCTGCTTGGCCTTCAAAGCATCGTCCTTAACAAGATTGAGAGTCTCATAGGCTGAATCCAGATCAGCATGCCTCTCCTCAAGGTCGGCATATTTCTTCTCCAACGCCCCCAGCTCAATAGACTTTCGATCTAGCAAGGCCTTGGCGAGCTTCTACTGCTCCTCAGAGGCCTTCCAATAACTCGTAGCCAGCTCGACCATAGCAAGAGCCTACGGCGAAAAAACAAAAGGATTAGATCGACTAAAACTGGGTTAAGAGGAATAGGCGAGCAAGAAAGAAGAATGATAGTTATGAAAAAACCTTCAAGTATTACCTCGGAGTGGACTAGCCCCGACCTAGCCTTGAACATCTCAGCAGTTAGGCCCTTGTCAGTGTACTTGCTAACTAGATCCTGGTCAGCAGCCCGCCTTACCACCACTTTCCCATACTCCAGCTCTGGGTATGACCTGCTGGAACTGTCGACCCCAGTAAGAAGCGGGATATCACTTAGCTTATCCACCCGAGCTTGAACTAGCTCGGGGTAGGAGACTTGGATGGTCTGGGGCTGAGAGCTTTTGGCAGCAGCTTTCCCTTTTTCAGATTGGGGATTGGGTTTGGATCTTTTCTTCGTCTTGAGGGGACGGTCATCTTCTTCCTCCTCATCATCTTCCAGATCAACCACAGGAGTCCTGGCTCTAGTTCGAGGAGCCTCCTGCACCAGCTTCTGTAGTGGCTCGGTCTCCACCTCAACTCCAGCATTAAAGGCCTCTTGGGCCGCTCCCTCTGTTTTCTCCGCCTCCACTTGATCAGACTCATCCTCCTTAGCAGGGATCAACTTCTCAGTATCTTCATCAATCAACTTCAACAGCTTCTGGCGATCCTCAGCCTCCTTCTCACGGTTGGCTCGGGCATTGGCGGCCCCACAACTTCTCTTGCTCTTCTTCACATTAACAACCCATCCCATATTCACCTCTTGCTCCGGGGTAAGAACTGCACAAGACAACAAGCAAAGTATTAGCTCGATACGTTTGAGTCGGAAGGTGACGAGTAAGATATGTGCGAGCTGAAGTAAGAAACATGCGAGCAATTAATTGACGAGCCAAGGGATAAAAGCAATTAAACACTTACCACCAAAGTGATCTACTCTCAGCCTGCAGTAATCTGGGGTTTTCTTGCACTCATGACATTGGTTCTCAAACCTATATCTATCTCCCTCGTGGGTGACCCAATCATGGTACCTCAAGCACCTAACTATGGGGACCAATGGAACTACATCCTCATTACCAAGCATCATTCCCGCTTGAATATAGTTGTTTTTACTGGTCCCTAAAACCTCCCAGATGATTGTCCCTCTCTCAGCTAACTCGACCAATTTCTTATACAGATCGTCGCTCCAGTCAGGTATCCAATAATCTTCCTCCTTAATATACCTCAGACTCAGCATTGGGTAACAGGAACTCCCAACCTCTCCTGCTCTCAACTACCATAACGTGGGTGTTCTAGCCACTAGCTTTGCTACGGAGATTGATTAATAGTTTTGGGGCATGAGGCCTGGAAGGAGTACTAATCCCCATGTCTACCTTATCTGTGGTGACCTTGAAGAACATTCTAAAGACATGAAGACAAGGCTCAAATCCTAAGAACCTACACACCATTGCAAAGCACACTAAGACTCTACAAGTATTAGCTCCCAGTTGGAGAGGCAGGGCATCCATACACTCCAAAAATTCATTAATAAAGGGATCTAAAGGCAGTCTTAGGCCAGCCTCAAATTGGCCATAGAAGAAGGCCACTCTAGTGGGATCAGTGGTGTAGGTCGCACCGAATTGGGACATGAATACCTTTTTGGAATAGTGGGTCACCCTAAACTCCTTCTTGTCTACCTCACAGAAGTCATACAGCATATTCTCCCGAAATTCAGAAGCCTTTTTCCCTCGAATTGGCTTGGGTGGCACATAGCCTCTCTCATTCCTCCCCTTAGCAACAGAGGAGTCAAATGCATCCACTATTCGTGGGCTGGAAGAAGTAGAATATGAAGCTCCCCCTTGAGCTTCCATATCTGAAGAAGAAGAAGAAGAAGAAACAGGGGAATCAGTCATATGTTCAGACTCAGGCGACCTACCTACAGACGACCTAGATTCCCCTGGAAACCCCTTTCTTTTTAAAAAAAAAATTCCACTACTCACACACACACACACACATGCATGCACAGAAGCACCTAGGAGATAAATCCTAGGGAGAGAAAGTCTTCCCTCTAACTTCTGGGGGAATCGAACCCATGACCTCCAGGTTGGAAGCCATGAGCTCTAGCCAGCAGGCCAAATCCCCATATGCCCTGGAAACCCCTTTCTATTTCTAAGAAATGAGGGCTTATTGGGATACTGGACATAGAACAGAGCTAGATGGTCGAGCAATTCATGAAAAAGATGAAAAGACACAACTGTTGGGTCGTCAATTTCCAAATCTCCTAAGTTCTCTCCTACGGGCAAACCTAGCTCGTTAAAAGTCAGGCCCCAACTGGTCAAGATGGAGGCGCACTCAGTCATGGAAATCTCCTTCCAAAATCCTCCTATGTGTTTATATATTCGGCGATTAACAGTGCAATACCCATACCAAGCTTCAGGTTTGCAGCTAAATGTCCTAGCCATGGCAGAAATCAAAGGAAAAACTCGAAATTTGACGAAAAAGCAAGAAATCAGAAAATACCTTAAATCAAGTTGAAGATGAAGGTCGTAACGAAGAAGTAAAAGACTGGAGGCACCAGAGATCAATAACCTTGCTTTGTCGATCGCTGAGAATATACACCTGAAATTTGGGGGTTTGTAAAATCCAAAGAGGAAAAGGTTTTGCTCTTTTATACTTTATGTTAATCTTTACTGGAAAAGGAAAGGGAGGGGTTTTCAAACGGTTTAAATCAACATTTAATGGCCCGAACGGTTTCAAAGGCAGTTGCCCAGGCGTCAAAATAGCAATGATTACGAAATACGGCGCTCCTACCCATCTAGCCGTTCACAGTCAACGATCGAGATTGAGCCACTGGTCAATCATCTATCAAGAGCGAGCTTCTATCTTCGACATACTCAAATCGTCATCAAATATTTCTTATAACTTCCTGGTCAACAAAGTCGACTCAGAAAGTTGGGAGCCACTGAACGGAATAAAAGTGACGGGCTAGGCCCAATGAGCAAGCCCAGTTATTTACATATTATTGCCACCAGGTTCTCAGTGGGCTGGGCCCAATCATTACCAGGCCCAAGGCTCATCGTCATTTGATCAATCGACTTAGTTCATAGTCCGACCTACTCGGTCCCAACCTAGCTTTGTCCGAATACGATCCACATCTTATATACGGGCATGACCCAGCCTCGGCATTCAGTCAGGTCGACCTATACCCAATAGGCAACCTCGACCTACCAGTAAACGTCGACCTACTAAAGAGTCATTATACGCTTGCAATTCTTTCCATAACTAAAGTCCTACATTTCAAGAGTTATACATGGACAAGATCTCTAATGCAAATCCGATCCGTGATTCAAGGGATCTCTAGCAATCCTATTACATTTATATCTCTCATCTACAAATATAAATACATGACACTATCAACCGTTCCAAGGTAATTGCTATATGATATTTTGAATACATTGTTCATTATTATCTTATACGCTCTCTCATATACACCATACATACTCTCACACCCGAGGGTCTTCGCCGGAGACCATTCCGACTAGTCGTGGGTTCTGTTTTCAGGTCAAAAGTCAGGAGATCTATTTGCTGATTGGACGGAAATTGATCCAGCACAATTCCTGCCGCATCAATGATTTTTCTTTTCAATTATGAGTTTACTAAGATAAAATTTATCCATTTTAATCAATCATAGTAATAATAATTTTGAAATGATAATACTATCAATATTAATAAAATCAAATAAACAAAAGTGATACTTTCAATAATAATACTAACAATGTCAAAATCTCACAAAAAATAAGTTTTTTTCTTTAGGAACGGAAAAATGGGTTTATGCGAGCCACTAAACAACACACGCCGCTGAACAACAACGCCTTCTCTTACCTCGCGAAAGTAGGTCATCTTCTCCGACCGCATCAGATCTGTTTCCGACAAATACTCGATGTACTTCATCGTCCATCAACAAATTTGGAGACGTAATTAGCAAAGATTGAAGTAGATCTTCAGATGAAGGCACTCGTCTTGTTGATGCTCCATTGACTTCATCGACTGAGTGATTGAATCCTAATTGTTTGTGCAAAACACCATTTTAATGGCCTCTACTCTAATCAATTTTGATTGCGTGTACCCAAACCTAGTCCTTCAACTTAGATTGAATTAGAATGAGCCCTCCCCCTTTTTAAACCTAATTGTTTTGTGTGTTTTAGTGCCAGTAGGGGATGTGTATTTAAAGTGCTCGTGCACGTGCGATTAGGTGTCAGTTGACGTGTAAAAAAGTGTAAGTGTTGGGGTTAAAAAGTGTCACTGTTAATGTAAAAAAATGTTAATGTAAAAGAGTGTTAGTGTCAAAATAAAAAATTGTCAGTGTAAAAGAGTATCAGTATATGTATTATAATGTGTCAGTGTAAATAGAGTGCCTGATTTATGATAATAAAAAAAGTCAGTGTTAGGATAAAAAAGTGTAGGTATAAAAGAGTGTCAGTGTATATATTATTAAGTGTCAGTTTAAAAGAGTGCCAGTTTTAGGGTAAAAAAATGTCAGTGTTAGATTAAAAAAGCGTCAGTATAAAAGAGTGTAATTACAATGTATTATTAAGTGCGAGTGTAAAAGAGTGTCAGTTTTAGTGTAAAATAGTGACAGTGATGGGCTCCGTTTGTTTGCCCGTAAAACATTTTTCGGAAAACGTTTTCCCCATTTTACGGTGTTTTTGATAAGCACCGAAAAATGGGGAAAATGTTTTTCGGAAAATGTTTTACGCCCTTTTCGGCGTAAAATGACTTACGGATTTTTCCTAAGTAAAACATTTTTCGAAAAATGGTAACACCCTCACACATCTAACTTTTCATACACCCCCACGTTACCCATCCCTCTCACCACCACCACCCCACTCACCACCACCACTGCCCCCACCCCCGGTCTGGTAAAAAAAAATATCATTTAAAATTGATTTTTAACAACTCCCCACTCCACTAACCACCACCCCCCACCCCTGTCGGGTAAAAAAAAATAATCATTTAAAATTTATTTTTAACAACTCCCCACTCCACTCACCACCACCACCTCGCCCCCTCCGCTCAAATTGTGTTTTTATCAAAAATGTTTTCATTAAACAAATGAAATTTTTTCCGAAAAATATTTTCCTTACCAAAAAGTCGAAAACATGTTTATCTCATTTTCCAAAAAACATTTTACCGGAAATTCATTTTCCGTAAAATATTTTCCGTTGAAACAAACGGAGCCTTAGTGTAGGAAAGGCAGCGAGTGAGAGTAGTTAGTGTATGTTGCCGGTGGCACAAAAATAGTTTTACTTTAAGATTAGAAAAAAAATTAGTTTTTCATAAAACTAACTCTTCAAAACAATAATGATTATTTTGATAATATTCGGAAAAACATAATTTATGATTGTTTCTTGATTTTATAATTTAAATTTTATTTATAAATTATAAGAATTAAAATTAAATTAATAAACCCAATGCAATTGCTTTTCTAATCATTATTGGACATGAGATTAAAAAATTATATTGTCACTATTTTAATTATTATTGTTTTTAATATATAATAACTCTTATATTCCTAACGCCTCACTTAAAAGGGGACAAATTTTTATCTATGAAGCTTAACAACATTGATTAAATTGTTAAACTTTAGATTTTTGATATTAAAAATTTAACTATGTAACTTTTTAGATTGAATAAATATTTTTAAGACTTTTTTTAAATGAAAGTTTATTGAAGGGACTTTTTGGTATTGTTCACAAAATTAAAGGCAAAAAAAGACCAACAGAAAAACTAAAAATTATCTTTCAATCAAATTTTAATTCTAAAAAATAACTGCTAGACTCAATTTTTAGCTCCAAAAAAATCATTAAAAAATAAATAAATAAACTTACATACCATTTAAATTGTCATAAAAAATAATAATAAAAGAAAACAAATATCTCGCTCACATTTAAGCAGCGGAGAAGGTGGAGACAAAGTGATTAGTGGCGAAAATTGCCCTCTCCTCTGGTCATTACTTATGGAGGCACATACTCCCAGGGGCGGATCTACAGTGCTAGGAGCGGGTGCACGTGCACCCGGTCAAAAAATTTTACCAGTTTACAAAAAAAAAAAATTTTACTAAGTGCACCCGCATAAATGATTGACTGGTTAGTAAAGGAGGTGAACTTATTAGTAGAAGTAAACCCAAGCGTTTGTTTTTTTTAATTGTTAATTCAATTTGTTCTATTTTCTATTTCTCCAACACGCACAAGAGACTGAGAGAGTAGAGAAGAGACGATTCCTTCCGTTCCCATCGACTGCGACGCACCAGCTAGCTGCTACCACCGATCTCCATTCTTCATCCATCAAGCTTCAAACCTTTGTCCTCCGGTAAGTATTCCAAACCCTCAAATCTCTCATTTGACTTCTCTCTCTCTCTCATTCAAATAAAATATAAATCTAGGGTTTGAAAATAATTTTGGGGCTTTGATTTTTTTTTTCAGATTTAGTGGGTGATTTATATATATTTGTTGATTAAATGTTTGATTTCAAATATGTATGTGTTTGATTATTGAATATGGACAAATTTCTCATCAAAAGAAAAAAAATTGGGGATGGTGAAACTAGTTTTGGGGTGGATAATTCTAGTAGTGCACCAAGTCAACAATCAGTTCCCGTTATGGCTTCTGCTAGTAAAGAGTTTGTTGATTTGAATAGTCTTTCTTCGGATCCTGCACTTAGAAAAAGAATTTATGAATATCATCCAAATCAAGTAGATGATATTAGAAGATACTATCTAGTAAAGGGTCCTTGTCAACCCCATGGTCATGATTTTCCTTCAAAGATGATTGGGACTAAAATGCGTCGCTTTAATCCAAAATGGTTATGGTAATTGGTTAGAGTATAGCATTGCAGAATACAAAGCATATTGTTTGTGTTGTTATTTGTTTAAAGATCAATCATGTGATCAAAGATTTGGTGCTTGTGCATTTATAAGTGCTGGTTTTTCTAGTTGGCATAAAAAGGAGAGGTTTGATTTACATGTGGGTGGAGTCAATAGTTTTTATCATATTTCATCTAAGAAGTGTGAAGATTTAATGAGACAAAATCAATCTATTGAAGTTGCTTTTCATAGACAAGATGATGCTTCTCCGGGATGAACTATGTCAAGAACAATTTACGAAACAAGATTTGTGATCAATTTTTGAATGATTGTCTTGTATGTTATGTTGAAAAAGATTTGCTTAGGAAAGTAACAAATGATGATGTTATTAAACGTTTTCAAAGTATGAAAACGCGTAGGGTGCAAATTTAATTCGAATATTTGTATTGTTTTTTCCTATGAGACAATTGTATTCGAAGTTATGTATTGCAATGTAATTGCGTTACGGAAAATTTTAGTATGAAGTTATGTAGTGTAAATTCTGCACCCGCAGTTAAGAAATCCTAGATCCGCCACTACATACTCCAACTTGTATGGGAGAGAGTAGCCAACGGCAGGTGAGATATATATATATCATATTGACTCCTTGAATAGTCGGATCTGGTGTGGAGAAGCAGGAAGAGTGAGCACGAGTCGAGGAGGCCCCAGATATGAAAGGCAAGGGGAGGATTCGTGTGTGAGAGATAGTGAGTGGAGGAGGCGGTTGCTAGTGAGGTCGGGGAGGTGGTTGCGAGTGTAATTTGTGGTTTGTGAAGGAAAATTGCCACTTTGGGGCATTAATTTTTTAGTGATACGATTTGTCGAGTGACAAAGATCAAAAGTGGAAAGTGTTTCCTCCTCGTGAGAACAATAAGATGGTACTTTGACTCATCCAAATTAGAGTTGAGATTAATAAGTTATGAAGACTTAACAATTAAAGTAGATTAATAAAGAGGAAAATATCAAAAAAGAATTAAAACGGGTTAACACGGCAAGTGTGTAAGGGTTTTGGGGGCTTTCATTGACTTTGTTGTTATTTTATACTTACACGGTCGTGTCACTGGAAAAGTGTTTTTTGGTTTTTTGTTTAGCATAGTCGTGCTTTATAATTATCACGGTCGTGCTCGGTTGGGTTGGGCCAAAAATCTAATTTCAAGATTTCCTTATCGCCTAGGGTTTAGAACTATTATGGGGTGCCTATATAAGGAATGTTCCACCCCCAAACTTGTTTTATCTCATATTTGACATATTATATTGCAAGATCATGGCTTGGCACTACCCTTATACGTGGCCAATTAATTGGTAAATTGGATAAACAATTCTCTAGTGTTATTTATTGCTTTGACTGCGTGATCATATTTATGTTGTGTGCTTGGGTGTTCTATATTATCTTAGATTGCTTAACAGGAATTGGGACCATATTTCCCAACAACTGGTATCAGAGATTCGGTTCTAAGATCCTATGGTTTTAGCAATCAAGATGGGCAACGACAAATAGAAGGTTGATATGTTCGACGGATCGGATTATAATTTCTAGTGGATGCAAATAGAGGATTACTTATACGGTAAGGATCTCTATAAGCCTCTAAAAGGAGTAAAGCCTGAAAGCACTAAGCAGGAGGATTGGGAGGTTTTGGATAGGAAAACCATGAGTGTTCTTAGATCAACTCTGGTAAAGAGTATTGCTAAGAAAATGAAGACCACCAAGAAGATTATTGATTTTCTGTCTGAGAAGTATGAGAAGCCATCAGCAGCCGGCAAGGTTGACTTAATGCAGAAGTTATTCAACTTGAAGATGGCAAAAGAGGCATTAATATCAGACCAAATCGATGATTATCAAGACATTCTTGACTCATTGTATATGGCTAGAAACACCAAGGATTGTATTACTAAGGAGGGTACATTGTATATGGCTAGCAACACCCAGGATTGTATTGCTCTTGCGGGTGATAAGTGTTTCACCCTGAAAATTGTTTGTTGTATATTTCCTCTTTTTCAGGAACGGAATTATAAATAAAATAACTCACTCATATGACCGTTTGGACTTGGTCAAACGATGACATCACAACTCCATTTATCAACCTAAGGGATAACGGCTGATCCTCAACAAACGGCGAGATTCTAGGCGAGATATCAGCATGTCATTCAAGTTGTTATTTTCAGTTACAATCATGTATATATATTAACGCTAGAATGCACATGTATTCACGCTACACACTCTTGCTCACTCTTGTACTGCTGAAATTACCTGGATCGCGCGCGCGGGGAACGCGGCGAGCGGCTTTTGCGGGGAAAACTTGGGACCTCGCTGGCGAGAGAGAGAAAAGAAGAGTTGCCATGCCGTTTTGTATTATGAGCCCAAACTTTAAAATGGCTGGTTTGAAAGGGGGTCGTTTTGATTGGTAGCCAAAACTTGGAAAAGGCTTTGAAAATGAGGACGTTTTGATTGTAGCCAAAACTTGGAAAAGGCTTTTAGGAGGGGACGTTTTGATTGGTAGCCAAAACTTGAAAAAGTCTTTTAAAAGGGAATGTTTTGATTGGTAGCCAAAACTTGAAAAAAGGCTTTTAGGACCAGAGATTGTTAGGTTCGAAGGTCACGTTACGTTTCGGGAATAGTATATTGAGATCACCCGAAATGCCTCGTATGACGAGTCTTTCTACCTTTCTCAAAATTGTGTGTGTGTGTGTGTTGCATTTTGAAAAGGGAGCTTGAATGACAAGATTTAATCTTGGTTTGAATGACAAACGTCGGTTTTGAGTTTGAAAAGGTGTTCGAATGACGAACTTAAATCTTTAGTTTGAATGACAAACGTTGATTTTGGTAAAAGAGCGTTTGAATGTCAAACGTTGGGTTTTAAGTCAGAAAAAAGCGTTTGAATGTCAAACGTCGATTTTGAGTTGTTTTGAAGACGGAGTTCGAATGACGAACTTTGGTTTTGAACCGGGCATTACATTGTTACCAATTTCATGAAAAAAGGCGCTAAATGATATGCGATTAACGAGTCATTTTGTGACTCGGACATTTATAAGTAAATACTATCACAAGCCAAACGACTCGGACTTGTAAATGACAGTATTAAAAGTGTGGTATCAACGGAATTGAACGATCCGGACAGTAAAGATACGATCGACGAGCTAAATGGCTCGAATTTGTAAAGGTGCGTAATGTAAATAAAGATATCAACGGATCAAACAATCCGAAATTTGTAAATGAAAATCACAAACCAAACGGTTCGGACGGTAAAAAGCGAATCAACGGATCGAACGATCCGAACTGTAAATGACATAAACGTAAAAACGGGACTGGAACGCCGTTTTAACCCGAAATTACTTCTCTTACAGGAGAAAAGATGATTAGGGACTAAAACGTATCGAGTCCCATAGACGGAATTACGTCTACATTTTGAGAGTTTCGACCGGATCCAAAATAGCGTTTGACTCGTAAATTGAGGCGAAACGGGGTTTTAGAGAGAGAGAGAGTGTTACCTATGGATAGGGATTGACTCTTTGGCTTGGAAAGGCATACATGGGATACGATTTAGTGTTTGGGATGTGTTTTGAAAGTGTTTGGCTCATGTTTGGTCGGAAAACGGGATTTTCACGCAAATCGAGACAAAACGGGGCTCGGGAGGGGGAGAGATTGCCTAGAACCGTGGGGTTTGGGGAGAGGGGTAATATTTTTTCCTCTTTTTCACTGAATGACAGCCCTTGTATTTATAGGGGTAAATTTGTAAAACAGGCCGGACGACCTATGCTTCAATTTGGGAGTTTTTTGGGTATTTTGGAAATTGCAGGGACTTGATGAGAATTCTGATTTTTCATGTAAAACATGTCTGACAGCCTAACTATCAATACCAAGGGTATTTTGGTCTTTTCACCCTTGAATCTGATTGATGGGGATAGGGGAGGCTGTGCATGTGTGCCACGTGTCCCTGTGAGTCACCAAGGCTAGGGTTTTTGTTCCGTTAATCCCGGTTTTGACTGTTTTCTAAATAACTGTCCGGAAAATGTCCGAAACGCCCCCGGAAAGTCTCGAAAATTGCATTTTTTTAGGAAAGTGGTACTTTTACGTGTGATAACGTGTGTTGAGTACACTTTGGTGTCGGGATGCACGGGGCAATCCTGGGATGTCTCGTTGACTCGGGAATGGGGAGTTTAACGGGTTCCGGTTAAACTGGAAAGGGCCAGTTAACGGATTTTGGTTAACTTTTGACGGATTTTGACGATCCGGATTTGGGTACTTACAACTGCACTTTGTACTCAGAAACTACTAAGATCAATAAGACTTTTTTGGTTTAGGTAGGCTTTCCAAAAGCCTCCCGAAGTTTTTCCCTGCAAACGTTTGTTCAAAGGTTTTTCTCGTTACATCCTCGTGTTCATCTTACTTTGTGGATTATATTCCATTTGTGCCCAAACATCGTTGATAAGATAAATTTAATTGTTGAAATTTGTCCAAAACAATTTGGCGCCGTCCGTGGGAACTTTGGTTTTTTAGATTCCAATCAAGATGAGCAATCTGACTTCAGCGATGTCTACCCCCATCATTGCGACTGGGGCAAGAACCAATACGTCAAGCTTGCCTATGACGTCCAGCATGCATTCACCTGTTGGCTCTGGCACTGTCACATCTCAAAACCAAGGGCTCACTCCGGGTGGATCTTCATTCATGACGCTGCCGGGAATTTCTCTAGAAGTTGTAACTGCCATGACGAATATGATGCAACAGTTGAAGGACCAAATTGATGGATAGATCGGATGATTTTCAATCATATCAACAGATTGCGACATGATTTATCGGCTTCAGGGTATGACGTTCCAACGGTCAGCATGCCAGAGATCTCACCTTTTCAGCCTAGGACTCTTTTCTCAGATATTGGGACAAGTGCACAGGGCGGTCAAAGCAACATATCCATGTTTAGCAATGTCCAGACGGAAATCACTACCGTTACGTCCAACCCGGTGCCACTGTCAACATGTTTTACTTTTGCAACCCCACCTCCTGTGGGGAAAACAGGGAGTTTTAACACGTTCAATACTCCTTTCAATCCCTTTGTTGCCACTAACCCTGTTGCAGATACCGCCCTTGCAAGGGAAGTGCAGCAGCTCAAGGACATCCTCATGAAGGTTCCAGGAGTTACATTGCCCTTCAACCAGGCATCTCCAACCAGCCATCATGATTCACATTTTGTTCCTGCCATAGCTGGGGTGGAGATCCCTAAGAGATTCCAAGTACTTCCCATGAAACAATACGATGGCACAACGGATCTTGCTGAGCACATAGCCTTATACCAAGAGAATATGGATATCATTAGCATTCCCCCACACCTTAAAGAAGTTTGCTTGTGCAAGGGCTTTGGATCCACCTTATCAGGTCCCGCCTTGATGTGGTTGACTAATCAGCTTATGAATTCCTCTTATCTTATTCTCAATTAATTAACATGTTCCTTAATCAATTCTATTGTAATCGTGTGTTTGAAAAATTAACAAGTGACCTTTACAGGATTGTACAACAGCCTGATAAAACCTTAAAAGATTACGTGTTCAGGTTCAATAAGGAGGCTGTAAGCATTCCTCACATTGACGTGTCGACGGCAACAGAAGCTTTCAGGATGGGCCTGAAGAGAGAATCACCATTCTACCAAGATCTTGTCATGTTCCCGTCTAGAAGCTTAGAAGAAGTCAAGACAAGGTCCGTTCGTTTCATCAGGCTGGAAGAAGATGAGATGATTCATGGCAAGGCGTCAAAGAAGACGCCTACATATGAAAATCCTGACAGGAAGGCGGACTCGTCCCATCATCGATCTAATAGGGGAAAACCCTATTCTAAAACCGACCCTTCTAAAATTAATGTTGTGTAAGAAGATGATGATGATGATGATACAATTTATCCTAAGATTAGTGACTATTGTTTTTCTATTGACGTTTCAGGACTCCTACATGCAATGGACAATTTAGGTGGCAAGGCGAGATGGCCAAAAGCAGCTGATAGATCATCATCTTGGAAGGACAAATCAAAATGGTGTGCTTACCACGAAGATTTTGGCCACACCATCGACAATTGCATCGCCTTGAGGAAGGAAATCAGCTACTTACTTTCGAAAGGCCTCCTCAAAGATTTGCTTGGGAAAAGAAAAGGATGAACTGAAACAAAGGAAGTTGTAGCTGACGCTCCATCTTCACCTCCTCCTGCAACTAAGGTGATCAATTTTATCACAGGTGGTTCAGACATTTGTGCCACCACGTATTCTGCGGCAAAGCGTCATGCTAAGGATTCCAAAGAGGATAAGATGGAACTGCCAACTAGGCATCCAGATCACTCGCCATGAGAGCAAATTATTTTCGATGATGATGATAAAGAAGACGTCTTGGATCCGCATCATGATGGTCTAGTCGACACCCTACAGATTGCCAATTGCAAGGTGAAGCGCATCTTAATCGACAATGGTAGTTCAGTCAATCTCATCATGAAGAGCACCTTAGAAGAAATGATGATCCCCTTATCAGAGGTCGTGAGGAACTCCTCTGTTTTAGTAGGTTTCAGTGGGGAAACCAAACAGACAATTGGAGAAATCAAGTTGCCCATCTACGTAGAAGGAATGAATTCTATGGAAAGGGTTTGCATGATCGACTGCCCATCTTCTTATAACGTCATCTTGGGCAGACCTTGGATCCATAACATGAAAGTCGTTCCATCTACGTATCATCAATGCGTTAAGATGCCAACGCCTTGGGGAGTAATCAAGGTGAAGGGAGACCAGCAAGCTGCCAAGGAATGTTGCAAAACGGATATGAAAGCGTGTTCTACTCATTAAGCGTGACCTAGGTAGAAGAGGGTTCAAGACGCCCTAGAACTGTAAGGGTGAAGATGTCAAAATCTATCTGCTGATCAACTGGTTGGAATGGGGGCAAGTTATCATCCTTCCAGGGCTCTCAAGGTGGCATCATTTTCTGTCCTGTAGGGTACCATGGGATACGTCTTAAACATTACTCCATGTAAGTCAAGATATATTGCAATTTCAACGCCAAGGTACAAACCTCTTCTCAAAATTAATTTCTATTTCCTTTGAATTTATTATTTCTTTTATTTACTCAAAATCCCTACTGACTTAAGCATCGGAGGGGTGTTAGCTAAGCTAACACCTAATCCTAACATGTTCTTGTGATGCAAGATGGACACCCCTGAGCATTGGATGAATGACATTATAAAGTCACTTGACCAACACCTTGAAGGGACAAACGTCTCTTGATAATATAAGGTACATGATCCCTTCACACTTAAAAGCATTTTACAATGTACTTGTGGAACCATGATTGTAATCGCCTGGGCGCACGTTTTTCACACTTGATTTAAAAAAGCAAATTCAACTCACCTTGTAAGGGGAATTGCGTCTGCTATTTTAAAGTTCAAGATGTGAACTAAGGATTGTAACATTAACATGTTACCTAAGGACTCCGAAAAGTGACATTTCTACATGTCACCCAAAACTTGGTTATAACATCGTTGCATGTTATCTTTACAACTTGGTTATAACATCGTTGCATGTTATCTTTACAACTTGGTTATAACATCGTTGCATGTTATCTATACTTCTTGGTTACAACACTCGTACGTGTTGTCTTTCGTACCCAGCGTAAAAATACTCAAAGGTATAAAAACATCCAAGATATCATTGTGATCAAAGTTAACAAAAAAACTAAAATGTTGGACCAACCCAACACCATCAAAAGCCAAATGTCTGGACTCTTATGAGCCACTTACAGAAACACAAATATAAAGATGTTTTAGGGAAAACCCCCTATTACAAAACCCAAATTCACCTGCCAATCAAGGCATGGCCGAATACAACATAACCATTGTTTAAAAGACGTAAAAAGTAAAATGTTTTTCATACTGCAGGTACAGCACCAAGTTCCTTACCTTCGTCCTCCTTGACGGACGTCCCAACTTCTTCTTTATTCATCTCTCCTGCTCCTACATGTTCCATCTCCTTGATATCACGAGAATTTACTTCACCAACATCTACTGTCACGACCCTGAACCTAGGCATTATATTTGTTAGTATTATATGTTAGTTTAATATTTTAATAAATTAATTGATATTTTAAATATGTTAATAAATTAAATATAATTTATTTAAATGACTAAATGAAAATATTAGGAGTCTGTAGTTAAAATGGTAACTTTTGAAAATTATTATTAACTTATTATAATCCTTGAGATGCTTAGGGGTAAAGAGTATAACTTAAAGGATTTAAGGTTGAAATGGTTTATTTGATGGAGGAGCCTTAGTGTAAATGCTAAATGTTTATCCCTATGAAAATTTTGAAAGAAGCTTCATCTTTAAAACAAAAACCTTCTCAGCCATTTCTTTCTTCTTCCATGGAAAAGTAAAATGGTCCAAACTTAATATTTCAATTTAAAAATCTCCACATAATTCAAGAAAAATCCAATCGACGATCCGATCGTTCTGTTGTGTTTCGGAGAAGAAGGGGACCGTTTCCATCTGATTAAAGTTTTCTTATTTTCGAATTATTTTGGTAAGTTATTATATTTTTCCTTCCAAGTATGCTCATTTAGTGTTTAAAGATGATGTTGTTATTGAATAATGTTTGCATGTGGTTTTGGGATCAATTTCCATGAGGTTGAAATGGTAAAAATTGGTTTTTAGTTTGGTTAGAGTGAGTTGAGAAAAGTGTAAGTATTATTTTCCTTCAAATTATGTTCATGTGATATTTCAAGTTAAAAGTATTAAATTATAAATGTTACATGTTTTGTGGAATCAATTTTATTGAGTTTAAATTGGGGAAAATGACCTTTGTCTTGATTGGAAATGATTTTTAGTGTGTGTTGTAATATTGAGTTGGTTTTGGTTAAATGGAAAATGGTTTTGGTGTGTGTTGAAATGGTAAAAGAATGGCTTTGGTTTATTTGAAAATAGTTTGAGGTCATTTTGGGATGCATGCACATGAAGTTGGGTTTTGGTAAGTTTATTTGAGCTAGAAAACTGAGATGGAAATGTTTCAAATGGAGTTGCTGAAGTTTCAGCTCTGTTTCTGAATTTCTGCTGAGGGCACGAGTCGTGCCCAGTCGTGCCTTAACTTGGACGACTGTATCAGAGAGGGTTTAAAAGGGTCACGAGTCGTGCCTTGGCCAGTTTTGTTGAACTGTTTTCAAAACAATGTAGGTCCAAATTTATAATATAGATTTTAACCAATTGAATACTATGATTAAAGTACAATGTTTGAACAACAACATGATGTCTTAAATTACCAATTGGGATATTGGGAGGATAGTTAAATATTTGGTTAAAGTAGCTTGGGACTCTTGATATTCATGAACCCTAAATTGTGATACATCTCTATACGGTTGATCTTAGACCTTGAATTGTTATAGTAAGTGTGTAGACCTTATGTGTTACACATTTTGGGCTTATTTGGCATCTTTATGATGTGATTGATTGGGGTTCCCTACTTTGGAATCCTAAGTTTACTTGAATTGGTTCAATGATGGTTTAGCCTTAGTGCTACTGTTGATTGATACTTGTTATCATGTTGCTATCATTTCGATACGCTTTATTGGTATGGTTCCCTACTTTGGAATCATCATCCATTGGTTGTTTAAGCAACTAGTAATTACTGTGCTTATATTTGAAAGTCCAGCTGGTATTTGTTTGTTCGGGCAGTGGTATGGGATTATAATGTCACTGAGCCGAGTTCATTATGATCCATACACTGGTTTCCCATTGTTTTCCCCTTCCATTGGCCATGGTTTGGGTAGAGTGAACTAGCTCAAGGGTAGTCTAGTTGCACTTTTAGGTATGACTTTGTGACATAGTCCCCATTTGTTGTTACTGTGATTGGGTTTCGGAACCGTTTCTTCAGCTGCTGATGCTGCTCGGATCGTGATATCCTTTTGAGGATGAAACCTTGGCTCAGTATCCTTCTAAGTGTTACATTATTGCACTTATGTGTTACATGTATATATATCTTTCTTTGTGTTGATAAGAATGTGTGATTGATTGTTATAGGCTTTCCTAATGTGATTGCATATCATATTGTTGCATATATAATAACTTGCTGAGATTTTTCTCACCCCATCCTTTTATTGCTTTCTTAGATAGAGCCAAACCAGGGGCTAGGGAATGTTGAGCACCGAGAGGGCGTCTAGTGGGGATTGTTTGAGAAAGGTAATTTGTAAGGTTACATTACGTAAATGTATAACCTTGGGTAGTATTTCGAGACTATAACCTGTTGTCTTTATTTTAAAACTTTTAAAGGATTATAAATATTTTTCAATTTGGAACTACGTTCCGTGGTTTGTAAATAAGTTTGTGGGTGGTTTGTAAATGGTTTGAACGTGGTGTGAGTTAGTTTTTGAAGTTGAATGGTTTTACCTTTAATAGTAAGTTATGAAAGTTTTCTTAACGTTAAGCAGGTTTTGAAATTGACATATTTTAGAAAGGACATTTCGAAAGTTTTTCTAAACTAAAGGCGTCTTCAGATCGTGTCCCGACGTGGGGCCAAGTAGGTTCCTGGTTTGGGGTGCGTCATCTAAAGCTTCACACAAGAACACATTCAATATGGCTACTTCGTCTTCGATCCTCCATGCATTATGCTTTCCAGCCTCAAATTCCTTGATCATGTTGATCCTACTCTCCATTACTGCCTTGGTGGCGTCGGCCATGAATTTCTCCTTCACTTCTTGCAGCTCTTTGATATGCTCTTCTTCTACCTTCAGCATCCTGGTAGTAAGACTTACTAACTTTATTTGATCCTCTTTCACTTCTACTTCTTTTAACAAAAAAATCGTAAACTTCATCACCTATAGGAAAAACGTGTTCTCATGTCAAACAGTTAAACGTCTAAAAAAATTTATGCAAATCAAAAAGGATTTTTACCTTCTCACAAGAGCTTTCCATGTTGGTCCTCACATTCTCCACTTTCAAATCATCCTCCACCACAATCACTGTGTCATCTAGCTTCCTTTTCCTCCCTGCCTTGACTGAGCTGTCTCCTTTTGGGAGAGGGGGTTTACCTCCTTCCAATTTCACACCAACCTTAGCCCTCAAACTTGACATAATATCATTCACATCAAAACCTATTTTCGAACGGGTCACTGCATCATGGAAATGAGAAGGGTCACATGGATAAACACCAAAATCAAGAATCTTATTTACTATGAAGGAGACTTTACCAGATGACATCTTGACTGGGCTGACACTTGCAGAAACTCTCTCCTCCTATCTAGAATCTTCCCCCAACAAATTCAACAGGAGAAGGCCTGTATTTGCACAAGGACTCAGGAGACAAATTAAAAATCAGGTCCACATTAGCAGCAGTCTCTTCTGACGGTGGGAATAACTCCCCCAACGATGTAACTGCACAAAAAGAAAGCAAACAACTTGTCAAAATAAACAATAAAGGAAGA